>JABSTQ010000396.1:0-64552 GCA_013358835.2 Ixodes persulcatus
ACGGCAATCAGCCGTAAGGGCAGAATGTGGGCGCGTGCACGTTGGGGGCGCTGCGTTTTATTCGTTCGTGTATTTTTTGCGGTAGCGGTGTCTCGTACATCTTGACTCTTGGAAGTGATCAAAGGAAATGGTGGGGCAGAGAAAGGGAAAGGGGGGGACGTCAGACGATAAGAGTATTGGCTTCATGATGGAATAACCGTTAGTTAGGGAGAGCGAAGGGGCGCCTACAGTGTGTTCGAGCGTCAGGTGTTAAGAGAGCTTCGCTCAGCGGTTTCTGAAATAGTCTGAATCGTGAAAATCTCGAATGAACCCCCGGACCTTTTAGGACCTTCGTTCCAAATGGAGATTTGGAGAATATACTGCTTCGCGGTGCGTATGTACATTTGGTGGCTGTTAAGAGTGTAAGGGTTTGATGCATAGTAATAAACTTTTTTTATCAAAAGAACGATAAAGAAGTGTAAAGAAATCAACGTCCTTTCGTGCATAGTATTTTTTTTGTTCTCTTCAGAAGCTCATTTATTGTATTCGGCGAAATGAATACCCGATAGCCTTTTGTCCCATTTCCTCGAACGCTGTGCCTAAAGTTGAAGTCAGGCATTTAGGCGATTTAGTTTTCGATTCCTCCATCTTCCCGTGGTGACGTGCACTGGGGCTTCACACACCAATTTCCTGTCATTGCGAAAAAGTTCATCCTCTCTCATTCCCCTGCTTCTTAGTTCGTCCCGTCCCACGCGATCACGTCCCTACATACCGAGAAGTTGATTGCATGTATACCACGGCATTACATCATGCCGTTACAATTGTAAAGAAGAAAAAATATGTTTGTGCTGTTGGCTAGTTTTTTGAGCAATCAGTTTAGAAAGATCATTATACGAAAAAAATAAGAATGAACAGCGCAATACTATCTGTTGTTAGGCTATCGCTTTCATAGTGTTACATGACCAAAAAAAAAAGATAAACTTTCGCAAATAAAGTATGTTTACTCATCCATGCCAGCACGTGCTGCTGGCATGTT
This sequence comes from Ixodes persulcatus, assembly GCA_013358835.2. NCBI lineage: Eukaryota > Metazoa > Arthropoda > Arachnida > Ixodida > Ixodidae > Ixodes > Ixodes persulcatus. Next base: position 1,016 of record JABSTQ010000396.1, read on the forward strand.
TATTATAAATTTAATTATTGGACAAGATTAAAATGATGTAGTCAGGTCATTCACTTTATTTTTTTGGGTTTTCCGAGAAAGATGACAACTGGAAGTTGTTGGTTCAGACCAGATTTAGCTATATTTTTCGAATAGTTTGATTTACGAAACGTCACTCGGATGGTGCGATATATATCGATTTATGCATCAAGGCTTATTCGTAGTATCTGTACAGAACGTTTAAACAAAAACTTCTTCTTATAGAACTCAGGGGTTCCCAGTCCAGTTAGATTTCAGTGGCATTGACTTTCCCTTATAACTGTAATTTCTTGTTGGAAATGTAGCTGGCGTTTTCTTGTTTTTGCTCATTTTTTATTACTGCTAATTATTGTTCGGTCTTTCTGTGACGGTTTTGGAGTGGTCGGAAGGTAACGTAGTAAGGTTTCTAAGTCTGAAATTGATGCTGGTAGCTATTTCTCCTTGCTTACAATTGTGCCTCAGGCCAATGAGGTTGGAATTCTATGGGTCAATGCAACACAGGGTGTTTGCATTGACTCATCCTTGGCGCCTACATTTGCTGGAAATTTATCTGAGAATTCTTAATCGAGTGGTGGATGCAAATTTGAAGCTGATGTCGCACATATGCGATATAGTAAGGCTATCGCACATCTGTGAGTAAAGAAGTTGACTTCTTTTTAATCTGCGTACTTAAAGGGCCTGTGTCTACAGACTCGTTGATACTATCAAACTATGAGCTCCCTTGCTTTGTTTCAATTTTGAGTAGGCCATTACAGGTTACCCTCCCTTTCTGGATGGCAAGGTCTAATTACCAGAAGGTTTGTGTGTGGGGCTACAGGAAAGGTGCTCCTAAGCCGGTGTGGAGCTACTAAAGCTGCCATCTAAAAACCGTGAAGAGGGGTGTAGTAAGCTTTATCTTAGAAATGCTCTAAACGAATCGTACGGTCATAATTTGAATAAGCCTTATCGTTCCAATTTTAGAACTGTCTGGATCAGGTTAACCAGCTGCTGATGTTTGGAGCTTTGTAAAAGAACCTCTTGTTTAGCTTAGGGAAAAACGGCGAAAAAGAAGGAGCTGACATTTGGGTCTCGTTGTCTTTTATACATGCAATCTCACAATATGAAAAGTCTGGCGGCGAGTTACACTCTAAAAAACAGGGAGTCGTCTTGCAGCCTTTTTCCCATATGATGCATTCCAAAGTTTGAATTCGACGTACAGCGCACTGCCTTCGAACTGACGGCCCCACCTGTTACGAGGGGCTTAATAACGTTGCGATATGACTCATAACAGCTAAAGTACATATCAAAAACTACAAAGAAAAAAAAAAAAGCACTGAGGTTTTGCAGTATGGCCAAGAGAACCCCGATTACTTTTTTGTCTCCAGTAACATGAACATTAGATATTTTAATCAGTTATACCACTCCGCTATCAAGCCGCTCCTGAAATGTTACCGTCGGCTCGACGTCAGAGTGCTGTGCGTCGAACCGAAGTTTTGAGGCGTCTTATATGGGGCAAGAGGTGCACGAATATGCCCTTTTTTCTGAGAGTGTACGATGTAACAGTAGTGTTTAAAACGGAGTTTAGGATTACAGTAGGCCTGACGCCTGAATCCGGATGTTGGGAGCGTTGTACAAGGAAGCACAAAAATCCTGCCATATAAATATTGGGAATGTTAATAATTTTTGGCACGCGTTTTTTTTTTTTTTGTATATCGGGCAGAATTTCGAGTGCATAAAAAATAAAATCTTAGAACATACAAAGGCAGTTTTATTGCAGCAAATCAGATTGTCTAGCATTAAGCGGGATGTTATAGCTGCTATCACAAAGGGAACTGCGCTATGATTTTAAGCAGATAACTTGATTCGTTTAAGTGTATTGTAAGAAGGGTGATTAGTAACACATCTGCTGAAAATCGTGTTTGTTCCCCTTCGGCTTTATTGGAGAAACAAAGCGCGAACGTTTCCATTCTGAAGCAGTTAGATTGATCGCTTTAATTAACGTTTTTTGTTTTTTTTTCTCGCACATGTAGGTAGGTAAAAATAAACGTTTTTATGGCCAATACTAAACTTGGTGAAAGTGCAGTTCAGATTAGCTGTGTTGGTCCCTGGAATCTTCTAAACGCTTCTTTTTTTCCTCAACGAATATTTCCAGAGAAGTTCACTCTGACAGATGGTTTGATTTCGTTCAACTTAAAAGGGCGATGCAATATTTTTGTACTTTCAGTAGATAGTGCTTAGAATTAATCCTTGACATTTATCAAATATAAAACACGCGTTAGCGTTTTTCTCGCAACACAAAAAAAGAAAATCGCAAATACAAAAAAAAAAAAGAAATTGAGGATGATGTGGCTGCGTTTACGCCCTCAACTCGCAGTCAGAAAAAGGGGTCACGTGGTCTGGAGCCGAATATTTGCCACCAATGGCTAGGCTTAAATGGATGCGATCGTAGCACATTGAATAGAGATTTGACTATTTTGAATGGTAGCTGATGGGTAGAAGAGGAAGGGGCAGAAAGACAGAATGCGTGTGATCGGTCCCTGCTCGAACCGCTATGATCGCATTCATGCAAACCCAGCCAATGTAAATGCAGCCATTGTTTTTCATAGCAACGCGCTGGGATTGGGAAAGCACGGGGAACGGCTATCCATGTCATTGCAGCGATTGGGCACGAGCCACTACCCATAATGTATGTCGAAACGTTGATTGTCCCGAGCCCAGATTGAAGGCTAGCTTGTGCCCACTGTATACGGAGCTTCATTTAAATGTCATCACCGCGGACATCGCAAAGTTTGATAACGCACTTCTGGGGATTCTATTGATGACAACACAACAATGCAACCCCCCCCCCCCCCCCCCCCCCCCAACTTCGTCATCAACTTTTGCGGAGAAGAAAATGTCCGCTTTTATTCTTGAAATTACGCGGCGACCAAGAAGCTTCTTGGTCAGTGGCGCTGCGTGCGAGTATACATGGGTTCCACACGAGCCAATCAGCTCGAGTAAAGTGAGAATTTAGAAACATTCCTACCTCATATTGTTTTGCGGCCCCTTTAAGCACCCGTGAGAATGTCTACCATGTCTCGTTTTTGTACAATTTAACGTTTACGACTACCGGTCTGTACTTATGCGTTGAATCAACCTAGACAATGAGCGCATGCTATATGTGAATACACGGGCATAATGGCAAGAAGATTGTAGCTTTATTGCTCAACCTTTACTTATTGCGGAGAAGGCGCCGTGTAACCGAGCTTTCGGTTGCACGTAAAAAGATCCCCAGGTGGTCGAAATTAACCTCCGTCCTCCGCTGGGGCGTGCCAGATGCCCGTCGCTGGTTTGGCACGTAAAACTCCCGAATTTGACTTTTGGCTCAACCTTTGGTTTCTAGGCTTACAAAGTTTCGTTCGCATCCTGGACAAGACGGCAGAAGATCAGATTGCTTCTACGGAACCGACCATTCGGGTCGTCTTGTCCGGTGGATATAATGCGCCGAGAGACTGAGGAGACGCGAGCGCGCGGGAAGGTCAGAACGCCGAGCTATGGTTAGAATGATTAGTAGGTAGACCTAATGCTAGCTGCTTGGCTCTCCAGTGCACTCGTCGAGCGCATTTGAAAGCGAGAGCGAAACGCCGGACAACTGCGTACCGCCTTCTCATGCATTCGACGAGTGCAGTTTAGACAAAGGCAGGAGAGATTTAGGTTTACCCACTAACCATTCCAAACAGAGCTCGGCGTTCTAACCAGAGCTGTGTATAGAGAGAGTTTGGTCAATGGGAGGCGCAAGCAGAGCCAGGGCGCACGCCAGACGCAGGCAGAGGGCTTGGAAACCTCTCTTGGCCAACCAGAATCCGAAAAGAATGCCTTAGCGGTGGTAGAGAGAAACAGTTTTAATTTAATAAGAGCGTAAGGGTTAACGGTAGTAACTCTTCATGGTTCAAAATATGGTACACGTGATGTTTTGATTATGATCATGCGGAAGTATGTAAGAAACGAACGTGCCGCTCGAACTCTGTTTCGCTCGGAGAGACTGTGACTGCTCGGACGGTAGATTCCCGGCCTTCGGCGCCTGTCGTATGGATTATGTCGATCGTTCCTCTAGTCGCGCTCTTCCACCATGATTTTGGAGGACCGTGATTGAAACGTCACGTGCCGAGAGTTACTCCGACGCACTTATTAATTTCGTTTTTCGCGACCACCACAAGGGTATTATTTCCGGCTTCTGGTTGGCCACATTCGAATTTTTGAAGACGCCCTGGAACACGGACAGTCCGCTTTCGGCCAATTGCGCCTCCTCCTTTACCTCTTATACTTCCCAAATGAACGTCCAAACTCTCTCTATATAAACGGCTCTGGTTCCGACGTCTCCACGCGCTCTCGTCTCCTCCTTTCTCTTACCTTCTCCGAGTTACTAATAGAATAAGAACGCCAGGACATGTGTTTCGAGCGTCCTTCATCCAGCACGCGCTCCATGCCTTTCGCCGTGCAAAGCCTGGCAGATCGCCACGAGAAGCGGCCGCCGAAATGGAAAAGGTGGAGCGGCAGACAACGGATGAGAGGAGAGCCACGTGACTGGCGACCCGCTGCGGCGAGACGCCGAAACACAGTTCTCCCGAGCGAACAAGTGTGTTTCGGGTCCTCACCGTTGCAAAAGTTGTGCGCTGACATCCAGGTTCCCCGAGAAATGGCTCTTTAATGCTGTGCGCTACGAAATCCTCACGCTCCGAATCTGCGACCGGGCACTCTATGGCTCAGTCGTCGAACTGCCAGGCTTTGTGAGTATAGAAAAGGCTATGCCCGTACACACTCGGGGTGCTCGAGACTCCGAAACGTTCTCGAAGGCAGGAAGCTCGCGTTAGAGGAGGAGACCTAAAGCTCCTCACTGCCACTCTCACCTAGTCACTGACTACGGCTGTTCTAACTTTTTAGCAAGCACCACCTATGCGACTTGTCTTTTCTAAAATTTGTTTTTAAAGATTTCTAATGGAGCGATATTTTTGTCTTGTTGAGTGATCCAAGTGCACGGGACAGCGAGGAAGGCTCTACATCGATCGACATTTCTGTTTGCTCAACCACTGCTATCTTCGAAGCGCGTCTTGTACATTTAATAGTCCGTTCACTTGTTCCGAGCAAACGATCCGGAATTCATGTCAGCCAACACCTTCTAAAGAAAACGAAAAAGCCTAAGCGCTGAAGTTTCATGCGTCACTAAAGAAGGCCACCGTAAACCACCGATTGGGTACGACTACGGCATCAGCGTTCGGCTACGACTCTTGTCCAATCTGTGGGAATACGGCGGCCTCCTTTGGTGCCGCAGGAAAATTGAGCACTTAGGATTTCTTACCCGGGAAGTATTGCCTGTACATACTAAGGTATAGCAAATTGGGACAGCTGGTAAACGTTACACATAATGAAAACAGCTAAAACGACGAAGACGATGTGAAGAAACAAGCAGAACAGCTTCGTTTTTTTCGCGCTTATTTCTTCACTTCGTCGTTTGGGCTGTTTTTATAATGTATCACCACTACATCGCCATACTCCGTCTCACTCGCGAAAGCAAAGCATAGCTGTAAGCCATGCGTCCGCGCTCCTATGCTTTTGCCTTTCCTGCACACAACGCTTGAGGTAGACCGTTGTTTTAATGCGGTTGACTGCATCTATGCAGTCAGCCGCACTAAAGAAACAGCAAGTTTTGCCGAAAATAACGTAGAAGAAGCCTTACACTCTTTGCATAAAAAAAGCAAAAGATGTACAGGAATAAAGATGTTTTTTGTTTACTGTGGTGCATAATTGTGCCAATTGTGTCTTGGTCATGCCTACTGAGGTTGAAAAGATACGCGATGAGTTAAGGAAATAATTTCGGAAGGACATTGCAGCCATGTGCAGCTCACTAGAGCGGGATTTCCGGAAAGAAAACCGAGAATTACAGTCAAGCATTAACTTCTGCAGCAAACAGTACGATGATATGACTACCGAGTGCACAGCGTTGAAAGAAGAAAACAAGACGCTGAAAGCTGAGAATGCTGCACTGTCCTCCCTGTGTGATTCGCTGAAAAAACTACTGTCTGACATGCAGCAGCGTTTAACTGATCTTGAGCAGTACTCCCGAAACAAAAACATTGACATTAAGGGACTTCCAGAAGTGCAGAACGAGCATCTTCCTGACATGCTACAAAAAATAGGTGAGATAATTAATGAGCCTATCACGCAAGAAGATGTTGGCGTCTGCCACCGTGTTCCGACGAGGAACTTGACATGTCCGACGGTGGTTGTCCAATTTCACAATCGCACAAAACGTGATGCTGTGCTTGCGAAAGTCAGAAAGACTAAGGTCACCACTAGACATCTGGGGCACAAAGAAAATGTCCCCATCTACATAAACGAAAACTTGTGCCCTACTCTCAGAAAACTGCTGGGTATGGCAGTGGCAAGAAGAAAGGAAAAGCTATGGAAATTTGTGTGGACAAAGAACGGCCGCATCTTTGCTAGGAAGGACGAGGCTTCGCAGGTGGTTCGGGTGGCTTGCGTAAGTGACTTAGATAAAATAATCTGAGACCCGAACTGTACCAGGTGTAACCTCATTACAAAACTGTCATGCAATCTCCTTTATTGACGCCCCCTGACGTGAGCGCTTTGTTTGCCAGAAGAAAAAAGAAGCACACTTCTTTTTTCCACCTAAACACTCAATCCCTGCGAAATAAAGCAGATGACATAGCAGCCTTCCTCAGTATGCTAGATTTCACTTTCGACATCATTATGATAACTGAAACGTGGTACCAAAATGATAGCAAAGTAATTGAACTGCCGCAGCAAAACACTTTCCTTCTAAATCGCCAAGATAAAAGAGGAGGAGGGGTTATGATAGCTATCAAAAAGTCTTTTGAATGTTCTGCTGTCCCCGCTTTTTCTAGAGTTGATAGTGATTGCGAAATATTATCCTTGAATTGTGGTCAGAATGTGTTCTCTGTTGTCTATCGCCCTCCCAACGGAAACGTATCTAGCTTTTTATCTTTTCTTGATAAATATTTATTTTGGATTAACGAAAACAAGCTTAATTTAATTCTTGAAGGCGACCTAAACATCGACTTTTTATCCCCGTCTCTAGTCGAGCGTGAAATAAATAGAATACTAGAATGCAATGGTTTTGCAAACGTCATAAAAGAAGCAACACGCATACAGAGGACATCAACGTCAATTGATGCATTCATTACAAACATGCCTATCTCACCCCTTCTGCCAGGAGTAATATCTACTCAAATAAGCGATCATTTGCCAATTTTTCTTTTTGCCGACTGTCACACCGATTTCTCACGACACAAACCTTGCTATGAAACATACCAAAGCATAAACGATAGTACGTTTCAACTTTTTAGAACCAGTCTCTAAGATGTGAACTGGGATCATGTTTATCAGAAAACCAATCCAGAGAACGCGTATAATGCTTTTATTACTACATTTACATCATTATATCTTCAGTGTTTCCCATAAAAAACACAAAATACCAAGAAAAGCGCGCAAGCCATGGATTACTAAAGAATGTTTAAACATGATTCAAAGAAAAAACTTCCTTTACAATCGCTTTCTTCAAAGTAGACGCTTAGATGATCTTGCAAAATTTAAAACTTACAGAAATAAAGTCACGTCTTATCTCCGTCAGACCAAAAAAGATTACATGCACAGATTATTTAACACAGACATATTGAAAAGAAGCGATCTCGTCTGGAAACAAATAAACCAGTTTCTGAACGGCAGAAAAGTCACAAATCATACTATTGAAATCATATCAAATAATGAAAAACTATCCGGAAAAAAATTAGCCGCCTGCTTTAATGACTATTATGTGTCCTTAATTAAGAGCGACCATGATCCAAATTGTATGACGTACTTGGGCCCGCGTAATTCCCACAGTGCTTATTTGTTCCCTACGGACGCAAATGAAATTATTAGCTCTTTCTTGACTCTCCGCAACAGTAAATCACGTGATCCGCATAATCTACAAATTTACCCCATAAAACATGTAATAGATCTAGTCAGTCCTGTCTTGGAGCATATATTTAACAGCTGCCTCGCGCAAGGAGTATTTCCAAAGAGCATGCAAATGGCCAAAGTAACTGTAATTCATAAAGGAAGAGACAAAAATGATATATCTAACTATCGCCCAATATCAATTCTTCCAATTTTTTCAAAATGCCTAGAGAAGATACTTTACAAGCGAATTTGTGGTTTTTGTGATAAATACAGTCTATTGACACCCTGCCAACACGGTTTTCGAAAGCTTCGTTCAACGGAGACAGCCCTTCTCACTCAAAAAGAGCTAATTTTGGGATCTTTTGAAAACAAAAAAATTACACTTGGTGTGTTTATAGATTTTTCAAAAGCGTTCGACTCCTTAAATCATAAAACACTGTTTTTGAAACTTGATTCCTACGGTTTTCGTGGTACATTTTTACAAATAATCAAATCATATCTAGATTTTCGCTGTCAGCAAGTTGTAATAAATAACGAATTATCAGACCTCAAATCCATTTCTGTCGGTGTTCCACAAGGCAGCATATTAGGACCTTTACTCTTTAATCTCTACATCAACGACATTGTTTTAATTGATTCCAACCCAACATTCGTTATTTACGCCGACGACACCAGTTTATTCGTTAGTGCCCCACAAGTGTCGGACCTCGGAGAACAAGCTTCCCATTGTTTGTGCTTGCTTCAAAACTGGACTATTTCAAATTCGTTAACCATTAACACAAGCAAATCTCATGCAGTACTCTTCAGACCCCGAAATAAATATCCTTCTGTTCCCACTCTTGACCTTAAGCTTGGCTCAGAATCCATTCAAATTGTTTAAGTGGTAAAAAACCTAGGAGTGTTATTTGAAGAACATCTCACATGGAATCAGCATGTTGATATGACTGCCGAAAAAATCTCCGAAATTGTAGGTGTACTATCTAAATTACGTTATTTTATGCCTCAATGTATTAAGAAACTTTTGTACAACTCATTATTTTTCTCTGTAATTTCTTATTGTTTTTTGGTTTGGGGGACAACGACTTTCTCCAACATAAACAAATTGCATGTAATCCAAAAACGAGCCATTAGAATCATAGCAAACATACCATATGATGCCCATACAAAGTCTGTTTTTGAAACACACAAAATACTCCCAATACCTCAATTATATAAAAATATTTTAGTAAAACGGTACAATATGAGCATTAGGCAACATAACATGGCAATTTTAAATTTATCACATCTACAACGTAAGGTACACACACACGATATACGTTCCACTTGTCACTGGATTATTCCACAAACACGTACAAATTACGGTCGTCAGATGCTTCGTTTTAACTTACCCTCTTTATTAAATAATCTAAGTGTTGATTAGCATTTGCAAGTCACAGTATGTTCTTTTCTTTTTTTTTCTGTTGCTATACCGCTCTTATAGTGTTTTCTTCGCAAATTTGAGACGCACCTCCAATGTGATTATCTATTTTTGTTATGACGTGCCCCTGTTGCAATGCCAAGTTTTTGTAGGGGGCGCAGGCCTTTAGTCAAGCCTTTTATAGGTTTTTTGTCTGCGCCCCCAACATCTGTGCGATGTTGAATAAAGATTTGATTTGATTTGATTTGATTTGAAACCTTTTAACGTGTTTGATCACCACCCTTTACATATCAATTATTCAATCATTTAGTCGCCTTGATTTTTAGAGATATTAGTTTAAAAAAGCAAAAGAAAAGGGCCAAGTATTCATCATGCTGACAAAGCTGAAGTCGACAATGTCTGCGCACTAAGATTGCGTTGGGGATACAGATTTCACATGTAAGCAAGTTTACTCTTACAGTGCAACCCACTTACAACGATACCACAAATAACAATATACCGCTTACAACGATCAGTTTCTAGAGTTTCTAGACTAGAAAGGATAAGTTTCTAGTCCAGATACGAATATCGGTTACGACGATTAAAATTTTGGGTTTTCTCATTATAGTCATAAGTGGGTTGCACCTTATTATGTAAGCCAGTTAACGAAACAAAAAATCCTGGCAAAGAAGGGGAGGAGGACGGGCCTGGATGACGACACAAAAGATCCTGGTAAAGGAAAGCGGAGGGTGAGAGGGAGAAGAGGGGAGAGGAGGGAGTTGTACCCGGACGAAACATAAAAGATTCTGGGAAATCTGAAGGGAGAGAGAGAGGGGGAGAGAGACTCTGCGTCACAGCCTTAGGTTAAACGATCCAGCATTACAAGGAAAAGTCGCAAGCAAATATTGCAGATTTTTAGCATGAGCTAGCCCTCTAACATATTCTGTGTTAATACGCATTTTGCCTTTGTTAACAGCGTTTTCAGATAAATCCTATAAAATCTGAAAAACACACGCCAGTAAGACGCCAGAACTGCATTTTGGGAGTACGCCAGAACTGCATTTTGGGACTGCCAGTTGCACGAACCCGGCTGCTTTTTATATTTTCCTGGAATCGAAGTGCAAGTTTTTTTTTTTTTATTCTGATTCCATCTTTTGTTTGTAAACGTCACAAAAGAGGTGTCTTTCGCCCCTTAAAAGAAAAAGGAGGTAGCCTCGCTAGCATACAATTTCTTGATGTTGGCAGCAGATTAAAAACAGAACAAAGTTGTGTTCAAGCATTAGAGAATGCACATGATAAACACCATTCGAAAGAGAACGACAACACTGACGGCGAAAGCTGAACGCGCCGCACTTCTCGTAAGAGCGAGCAGTTCAAGTGACATCAGACTGCACTTGAACGGTCCGCAAAGCGTCGAGCAGTACCTATGATGGTCATCGCAAGGCATTTCCTCAGCAGACACACTAAGTACCCCAGCCCCAGCACAAAAGCCAAGTGGCGATTAGTGACTATGTTTATCTAACTCCTGTTCTTGCCGGACTAAACACTTTTGATGTTGGTTATTGCAGAAAAAGAGTTCTCCTATTTCGATCCCCTTCGCCCATGGGCAAAGCACGAGTGGCAGGGATCGGTGACACAGCATCCCGCAGCACGCAATCCGTGGATCAAAATTGAACTTCAGCCTTAAGTAGCAGTTCATTCTTTAAAATAATCAGTTATGAGGACAATGTAAAGGAAAAAAATGAAAGCCGTTTACAACTCCCTGTAACGCCAAATTAGAGCGCAGCTCTTGAGGAGGGGGGGGGGGGTCATTTGATCTCGGAGGTGGCGGGGGGCGGTTGATGGGATCTGGGGGTGGGGGGGGCTCACGTGACCTCGGGGCGGTCACGTGACCAGGGGCCCTAATCTGGACACTTGGCGAAAAAGTCAACGAGAAAACTTGTGGCTGTGATTGGCCGTCGCCGCACTTCACCTTGGCGCCGGCCAATCATAGCCGCCAGATTTCTCGCCGTCTTTCTCGCCAAGAGTCCAGATTAGGGCCCCTGGGGGGTCACGTTACCATGGGGGTCACGTGACCTTGGAGGGTCAATTGACCGGGGGGGGGGGTAACGTGACTTTGGGGGTCACGTGTCCTTGCGGTTACGCCGACACCGCTCAAGCCGGAAACGGGCGCCTAAGAGCTGCGCGTTAAAAGGAAACCAGTCACTTACATTTCCTTGCCTGACTTCATAGTGCTTGAAATAAAGCAAAATGATAGCCTGGTCAAGGCGAAGTCCATTCAACTTAACGTTTTGGAATTACGACCAACTCCACGTTGGAAAGGACTGTATACTGTATGCCGGGACAACATTTTGCACCTATGAAGTTAGGGGCACTAAAGGAGGTTCCTGAGATTGCTGTTGGTGATAACTCATTTTAGAGCTCTAGGCATCCGGAAAATTCCAAAAGTATAATCATGCGGAACCTGGCCAAACGACACACGGTGCTCGAGAGCTAATCGCAAGTGCTGGCTTCCCGCATTTGTTGGTGACGTGCATGCTGTTCCTCGGTCGCTTTTGGGTAAAGTGGCACTAAAGACAGTTTTGAAGACGCTTGTTTTCGTTTTTATATAAGGGAGAAAATGCTAGTTATATGTTACAAGTTTCAGATGACAGAGCCACTTATTAAGCCCATCACAATAAAAATACGCGCAATCTATGTTTTCTTTTTATGTACAGAGCGCGACAATGTTTGCGCAAACAAGCGATCGACGTTTTTTCAGTTTTCTCTCTTTGAAACCAAGGGATGTCATCCATGTTATCATTGCTACAGAAAATGCCCATTTAGATATATTATAAGCGATAAAATGTCGTGCTCGCTAATAGTATTAAGTAAAGTCCGAAAATGCAATGATGTCGTGTTCGCGCTAGCAGTGTCGCGATGTGTACACTGCACGAACACAACATAAGCACTTTTTAGTCTTACTTCAAAATGGAACTAGTTGGGGGCCATATTTTAACGTGTATGCTAGTGTCCAATATTAGCACATCCCAAGACACAGGAAGTTTAGATGGCAGCCTTCCGACTCTAAGAGAATAAAAGCAAAAATCTGCCATCGCTCGTTCGCGCTAACAATATCGTGTTCTCTACCTAACTGCTTTCTATGGGAAAAGAAAAGCTGATAACAATTCAAACTGAGTCATCAGTCTTTGATGACTCAGTTTCTAAAGATTTCCTGGGCCGGTAGGGCCGCTGGTGTTAGTGCACAGGAGCTGCTGATGCAGGGGTGGGAGCGGGACGATCCAAAAGGGGGACAGCTGTAGGGGCAGGAACGCGCTCTTGATCCGGAGGGGGGGTGCTGCGGGGACGGGGACGTCGTGTTGATCCAGAGGGAGGAGAGTTGCGGGGCAGGAGCAGCATGCTGAAGCACAGGGCGTGCCGCTGCGGGGGTGGGAGAAGCAAGGAATGGGGCTGCCACTGGCACCAGAACAAAGGACGGGGCTGATGCTAGAGCACGGGGAAAAGGTGGATACCTATTCATTATTTTTCTTAAATTTAAACCAGGCTCCTGGCTGTGCAGAACCTAAAATATTTTTAGAATGCCGAAACACTTTCCAGCTGAAAGTTCCCACCCGAAGTCTTCCGATTTTGCTGGGGCCTCCTCTCCCCCATTCCCCTCATAGGGCATTTTGTCATGGGCACCACCAAATCAAGATCCTGGCTGCGTGCCTGGCTTGTACCCTTGTTGTTCTTTTTGTTCATTACTGTAGGTTTCAACTGTAAGCACAGTGTTAATGCAGACTAAAACAAATAGCAGCGTACTTTTGTTGGCTAGCTATGATGATTGGACCAGTTGGTAGCCAATTATTAAAAAGAAATTGTGAATAATATGGAAACAGAGGATGCAAACACAATGCAGCCCTGTGTTCATCTCCTCCTTTTTCTCCGTGTGATTAACATTCTTTGTTTTTAATAATACATGTATTAATTATTTCTTTCTTTGGTATCTTGTGTATCGGGGTTCATTTGAGCGACCCACCTGCCATTGCATTCACTTTGGGGGCAGCTTCCCCCCTTTTTATGGGGCCAACGTTGATGAAGTGCAGGGGGAGCATCCCTCTCACTCTTGTGGTGCAATTCCCCAGGTTCCCATAGGCTGCAAGCTGCCAGCCAAACTGAGTCCGGCCTGCCAGCCCTGCGAGAAATGTCAATTCCCCTCTTTTTGACGCAGACATTCACGTTTTGCGCGTACCTGAAAAAAGCTCTAACAAAGGGGAAACACAATAATTGGCCCTTTTTGAGTGCATCTTTTTCTTTTGCTGAGAACATACATAAAAGACACACGCTACTGTTAATTCAGTGGTGCGGCTTAATTTATGATGAGCATTTTTGTACAACTTTTGAGCATTCAGAGAAAATGTACAATAAAATGTGTTGGACGTAAATTGTTGCTATGAACTGTACTAAACATTTGCACAATGCCTGATATAATAAAAACAATATAGCTTTACAGATTTGTAACCAATTAAAAGTCGGCATTTATTTAATTTAGTAGTATTGGCTATTATTCTTTGACAGAAAGAATAACTGGGCGATTCGGTACGTTGGTTATATTTCAACTCCATCGAATATTAAGGTTCTTTTCGCATTTTTGTTTTCGTGTTTGCGTTTTCCAGGTGCTCTGTTTTATGTAGCGGCTTTCGCCGCCACTAAAAAACGTGACATCCAAACTCACTTTATTTACATCACACAATCGTAAACTTCGAAAGCGTGTCGCTTCGGCAGTGGCCACCGGCAATGCAGAATGGTACTACACGTTGCGCCCTCTAGCGGCTGCGAAATAAAGAAACTGGGTAGGCCAGGCCAGCCAGGCCGGGATTGGTCGCGGGGACTGCGGGTGGGCGCATTTAGAAACAACGTGTGAACGTGGTGTTTCGGATCGGCATGTGCCGTTTCCAACCGTGTTTCGTAAAAGTACGTCCCAACTTCACGTCTCTATGACGTGAAGTTGGGACGCCTGCTCCTAGTGTTCCGCCCAAAAATAAACGTCTCTACTGCTGCGTGAAAGAACTGCCACCGTCGCGAAGGTGCCTCAAGCGTCAAACTTTACCGCTTCCCTTCGAGATCTTGGGAAGCGACAAGGCGACAGAAGTGGATTACTGCAGTGCGACGCATCAAGTAAGTGAATTTCACATTAATTGTTGAAGTGAACGAAAATAGATGTGGAGGTTTCGAAAGTGGTCTGACGAACTTGTTTTGCAGACTAGTCGGCAAACAAACATATTTATAGAAGTTGGCTTACGAGTTACTTGGACAGCCACATAGAAAAATACGGTAGGAACAATCGGGCCGATTGTTGCTTCGCTGTGACGTCGAGAATCATGCAATCAGGTCTTGACGCGAGAGGTCCGTCGGCCCGTTCCGGCATTCGTAGTTGTACGCGTGGATAGCCGTTCAGCAAGCGCGGTCGCAACTAAATCCTTCCATACCTGCAAATTTTTCAATAGTGGATTTTCTTAGAACAAAGTTTTGTTTGTCTCGCAAACTAAATTTAATGCTGGGTTTGGTAAAAAATGTGATGGCGTGCAGAAAACAGAAAGCAAACGTTTTTCTTTGGAAAAAGCTCATGCGAAGCCTAAATATCCTCACACGTACACATTGTTGGCTGTCGCCTTTTTACAGAGGCTTGTGTATTGTTCTCTAGCATGCAAAGTTGGGTTCTAATTGCCCAGATTTTAATCTAGTGTGTGGGGCGTCGGGAGAAGAAGAGGACGGCCGAGCGAGGCGCGAGCGGGGGCCAGCCGGCGAGGAAAGAAGAAGAGCGTGCTGCACGAGGCTGGGGCCGGGCAGGAACGATAGATCAGTTCTGGCTGGTCTGGCTCACGGCGAACCCCGGAGAATTTCACCTTGCGAGGTTTGGATCAGGACCGGCGGAAGCGGCGAACCCTGACCATACCGGTTTAGTCCATTACGATCCCGGAGTGGTTCCGCAGCGAGACTCTGGCTGTGATAGCCACGAACAGTTAGCCTAAGCAGCACTGGTGCGGGAACGACGATCCGCAGGCCTCGACACGGGCTCCGATTGTGATCTCTCAGCGACGGGCGACAACTAGGGTCGGCGGGTCCGGACTGCCGGCTCTCGAAGTCGGGCAACCGGGATGTGCAATAAACCCATTGACTGCCTTCTCGTTGTGTTGTCTCACTTTCTGGGAGACGAGCGAAACATAGACCGATCGGGTGGCCACAAATAACGGAGACAGCTCAAACTGGTGTCCAAATGACGACTCTAGAATATTCTCTCAACACTTCTACCTATCAAGGCTCCCGATGGTCTCAAGAAACCGCATAAAAATACCAGGGACATGGCACCCAGGGACGCAGGTTCACAGGGGGACTGCTGAAATCGGGGTTGCTGCCACTCGCAAGGCCCGACGGACAGACTGGCCGTCCCATTAACAGAGACGCCTCCGCTTGTGGCGCTGAATGCAGTACTCTCGTGGCGCCGCCTGGCCATTGCCGGCTGCCTGTACGCGAAGACAGCGCGCGTCTCTACGGCAGAGGCATAAGCATTGGCAAGAAATCATGCTGCTTGCTCTTGTAACGTTTTTTCTCGCTCCCGCTTTACGAAACGAATCGGTGGCGAGCGGCTGTTGGGACCACCTGTCAAAACTAACATGACTTGTGATTGCTTAAACTGCCGTCAGACTGTACTTGAACGCTCTGCAAAAGCGTCGTCAGACGAGCGTCGTCGGACGGCGCCCAGAACGGGCTCTCGGTTCCGCCGCACTCCGTAGAGCGGGAGTCTCTCCCGCTCTACGGAGCGAGCCATAGGCTTTGAAGAAGGTACGCTCTTTTCAAATAACGAAATAACACCGCTCAGAAGCATTATTAGAATCAAGCATAGCTTTACAAGCACATGGTACACAACAAAGTTTCAAACAGCGGCGCATTTCGCTGGAACAGAAGAAACAGGATCACCGGCGCTTGCAACAGTGTTCGCAACTTACGGGCGTTGGTAAGGCGCATCTTATTCCAGTTCTCAAGCATCGCTTGACATTCTTGAACATGGTCTTCGAAAGGAAGATATCTAAAATATCTGCTAAAACGGCTAAAACGAAGAAAGGAAGTGATTTTCGAAACCTGCGGCAGCCAAACGAAGGCTGATTTATTTATTTATTTATTTGAAAATACAGCAGGCCTTTCTCAGGCCCTGGCAGGTTACAGGCAACAATACACAATAGTACCATATACAACGCTAAGAAGAAAAAAAACGACAATATATAAATATATAACGACGGAGAACATAGTACATTAAAAATTCAATCAAGCAATGACACAAGAACTAAACACTTACACTTTTCATCTCATTCAGCATAGGGTACTCTACAGAAATACATGCTTTCATCAGATTACATTCAACGAATGCTGATACAAAAAGATGTAATTTTCAGGATATCCTACATGTTAAAATCAATGACATTTTGGCTATAAGATTTCCTAAAGTGCTTTGTCAAACCATCTACGAACGACTGGGTTTCGCAAATTTTGATTAATTCCTCCGGCAACAAATTCCAATTTCAATGCTATGAACAAACAACGAATACTTGAAAGTGTCATTATGGCTGATGTACGGTTTGATCATTTTACTGTGATTAGTTTGATTAGAGTGACTATGTGGTTTCGTCAAATAATTATCTGCTCTCATTTTAAGGTGACTATGATAAAGTTGATGTATGAACTTTAAGCGCGCAATGATCCGTCTGACACAAAGACTTTGCATGTTCGATTGTTCAAGCAAATTGGACATGCTCTCCGCGCGCCAATATTTTGAAAAAATAAATCTTAAACCCCAGTTTTGAACTTTTTGTATACCGTACGAAAGATATAGCTGGTGAGGGTCCCAAATGATGCTTGCGTATTCTAACGTAGGCCGAATTAATGTCTTATAGGCGGTTAATTTGCATTCTAGTTTTGTATTTCTTAACTGTCTCCTCAGAAAGCCCATTTTTCGGCGAGCAATATTGCAAACATAATTAACATGCGCGTCCCGTTTTAAGTCCCGTTTTATTTGAATTCCTAAGTATTTAACTTGTTCTGTTTTAATTAAGGGGGTAGAACAGATCTCATACTGAAATTGAAGAATTTCTTTTTTGTGGGTTATTGTCATTGCTACCGATTTCTGTAATTAATATTCAGTCCCAATTCCAGACACCATTCTGATAAAGCATGTAATGACGAATATAAATTTTCTTGATCGTTCTGCTCAGTTACATTAGAGTATAAAACGCAGTCGACCGCGAAAAGTCTGACCTTTGTTGATGGGTGAACATTATTGCCTATGTCCTTCACATAGATGAGAAACAACAAGGGCCCGAGCATTGAGCCCTGTGGCACACCAGAATACACACTGAGAGAGGATGAACACTTTCCACCGATTTTCACAAACTGCTCACGCGCACTCAGATAGGCCCTTATCCAGGATACAAGTTTGTGATTAATGCCAATAGCGTGACGTTTAGGAATTAACTTACCATGAGGTACCCTGTCGAAGGCTTTCGATAAATCAATAAAAATAGCATTCGTTTAACCTCTATTGTTAATCACTTCGGCGAAATCATGCACTATCTCACTCAGTTGAGAAACCGTAGAAACACCAGCTCTAAACCCATGTTGATTACAAAAAGTAAGTAATTCTCTTCTATGTAAGTTCTTATGTGTTTACTTCTTATGTATTCCAATAGTTTACAGCATGTTGAGGTAAGCGAAATAGGTCGAAGGTTATACAAAAGTGGCTTGTTTTCAGTTTTAGGTAATGGAATGACCTTAGCACGTAGCCAGACTGTTGGCACTTGACATTGCAGAAGAGATACGCTATATATAATGACTAAATATTTTGCAAGCCATTCTGCATATCTTTTCGGAAAGCAGTTACTTATCTTATCCGGCCCTGGTGCTTGTTTAGTATCAAGATTTAATAGGAGGGACAGAATACCTTGTTCATTCACACTAAGTTGGGACATATCTGATTCGACGTTTGAAGTTATTTCTTGAGAGGGTACCGTATTTGTTTCTACGCTGAAATTCGACTGAAAATATGCATTAAAAGCATTTGCTATGTCAACCTCACACGTAAGTGTAACGACCCCGCAAGTGATCTGCATTATTGACTCCTTTTCCGGCGAAAAATGACGCCAGAACTTTTGCGGTTCATTTTTCATAAAACCGGGAAGTGTTTCAGAATAATACTTTTTTCTTGCTTCTGTTAACTTCGTCTTTAAGTGTTCCGCTAGCTCAACCACTTCAGTGCTTTGTCTTGTGCTTTTGCGTTTACGTTTTAGTTTACGTTTGATGTGAACAATATCTCGAGTTATCCACGGGTTTCGCCTTCTTTTGTTTTTAGTCCTCGTTGGTATAAAGTTGTCCTCGCAGTACGCTATTATTGTCTTGAAACTGTTCCACAACTCATTGATGTTCCACTGTTTCGCGAATTCATCCAATGACCTCTCGAGATAGTCTATAGCTGACTCATCTTCACTATGCAAATAATCCTTAAAAACAACCTTGTTAACCTCATGTTTATTTTTACAACAGGGTACCAAGCAAGACAGAAAAAACAACTTATGATCCGAGATTCCTTCATGAATGGATACACTGTATTTAAGATCAGTGGTGTTAAGGAATATCAGGTCGAGAATTGATCCTTCTTGTCGCTTATTCCAGTGTTTTCTGTCACAACCTGTTCTATGCTGGCGCTGAATGCGGTACTCAGAAGAAGTTCGACATGTTGGTCATGACTATTGCTTAACGTCTACTCACTCTAATTTATATGTGGTAAGTTAAAGTCACCTGCAATAATTAATTTGGTGCGGTTATTTGCGTGTTTTACTATGAAATCATGTATTGATTCTGGAACATCGAGAGAAGCGTTTGGTTTGCGATAAACGGCGCCTATCAAAAACTGAGTCGAACCGAAACTTAGCTTGCACCAGACGGACTCTGTATCTGGAGGTTCATCAAAGACAGTATATTTAATTTCTTTCTTAATTAGTATTGCTACGCCCCTCCCCTTGATTCCCGGTCCTTACGTATAATTGAATATGAAGGTGGAACTACCTCGGAACTATTAATTTCAGGATGAAGCCATGTTTCGGTTATAACAATGTCATAAGAATGTCATAAGAATACAGCACATGTTCTAGTTTTTCGATTTTATTCACAATACTTCGGGCGTTAAGATATACAAGCTTCAATTCTTCGGTTATGTTTTTGTCAGGTTGTCATGCACTGGCACTGGTATTTTGCACATCTGGTCGCGAGGTGTGAGCGCGATCACATTTAACTCGTTTATTCTCCGTTTTATCCCCAACACACGAGTCATCGTTGATTTTCAGTTTGTTGTACACGAGTGACACTTTATTTTTGTTTATTCTGTTTTCTTTAGCACTCTCCCATAAACATTTTCTGATTTGGCGAGTACTGTAGGAAAAATCTTCCGATATTGACAGGCTGCTACCTTTTAGCTTACTGCAGTTGGTCAAAATTTATATTTTTTCGCTGAAGTCATAGAACTTCACTATAACAGGGCGATTTCTTCCTTTATTCTTTTGTCCAATCCAATGTATGCGTTCGACTGTGTTAACAGCAACGCCAAGTCTATCAAGAAATACCCTTTCCACAACACTTTGATTCAGATCTTTAGCGTTTTCATTATCTTCCTCGTGTACACCATAAATGACAAGGTTGTTCCTCCTGCCTCTATCTTCCAAGCTGTCAATTCTTTGTTCCAGCCTTTGAACGTAGTTTTGCAATTCCGTGGCTTTTTGGTCACAAGCCTCGACCTTTTGAGCCACGGCGTTTATTTAGCCACACAACCTTCAATGGTTACTAGTCTAGCGTGAATTTCACTCATTCTAGCATCCGTACGGGTTTGACTGCTCTTGATCTCGTTCATGTTGGTAGAAAGGACGCTTTGCAAATCCTGAATCATTTTACACACTTCAGCGTTAGTGGGCCCAGGGTTCGCTTCAACGTCCCCACTCAAAGCCAGAAGCTATTGCAACACATGCAGACAATCATGAAAAAGACCAAATAACACTTGAGGGCTTGGCACAGACATTAAGAAATAATTGTTGCTTTTTTTGCAAGAAGATGAGGAAGGATTACTGACCTGTACGATAAAAACGAACGGATTAGACACCCGCATCGTGACGTCCGTGCCAAGCCCAATGAAGTTTCCGTCGATGGCGCTGTCCTTTATAACAGGCGCTGTTGGTGATATTGCCCAATCGGAGGCGATGATCGCTGGCGAAGGATGGTGGGTTGCATCCGGTTCCGGAAAGGTGTAGAACGTGCCCCGTGGTGCTGAGGATGTCGAAAATCCAAGCAACAGCTGTACGATAAAAACGAACGGATTAGACACCCGCATCGTGACGTCCGTGCCAAGCCCAATGAAGTTTCCGTCAATGGCGCTGTCCTTTATAACAGGCGCTGTTGGTGATATTGCCCAATCGGAGGCAATGATCGCTGGCGAAGGATGGTGGGTTGGATCCGGTTCCGGAAAGATGTAGAACGTGCCCCGCGGTGCTGACGATGCCGAAAATCCAAACAACAGCTGTACGATAAAAACGAACGGATTAACACCCGCATCGTGACGTCCGTGCCAAGCCCCATGAAGTTTCCGTCGATGGTGCTGTCCTTTATAACAGGCGCTGTTGGTGATATTGCCCAATCGGAGGCGATGATCGCTGGCGAAGGATGGTGGGTTGCATCCGGTTCCGGAAAAATGTAAAACGTGCCCCGTGGTGCTGACGATCCCGAAAATCCAAGCAACTGCTGTACGATAAAAACAAACGGATTAACACCCGCATCGTGACGTCCGTGCCAAACCCAATGAAGTTTCTGTCGATGGCGCTGTCCTTTATAACAGGCGCTGTTGGTGATATCGCCCAATCGGAGGCGATGATCGCTGGCGAAGGATAGTGGGTTGCATCCGGTTCCGGAAAGATGTAGAATTTGCCCCGTGGTGCTGACGATGACGAAAATCCAAGCAACAGCTGTACGATAAAAAGGAACGGATTAGACACCCGCATCGTGATGTCCGTGCCAAGCCCAATGAAGTTTCCGTCGATGGCGCTGTCCTTTATTACAGGCGCTGTTGGTGATATTTTCCAATCGGAGGCGTTGATCGCTGGCGAAGGATGGTGGGTTGCATCCGGTTCCGGAAAGATGTAGAACGTGCCCCGTGGTGCTGACGATGCCGAAAATCCAAGCAACAGCTGTACGATAAAAAGGAACAGATTAGACACCCGCATCGTGATGTCCGTGCCAAGCCCAATGAAGTTTCTGTCGATGGCGCTGTCCTTTATTACAGGCGCTGTTGGTGATATTGCCCAATCGGAGGCGTTGATCGCTGGCGAAGGATGGTGGGTTGCATCCGGTTCCGGAAAGATGTAGAATGTGCCCCGCGGTGCTGACGATGCCGAAAATCCAAGCAACAGCTGTACGATAAAAACGAACGGATTAACGCCCGCATCGTGACGTCCGTGCCAAGCCCAATGAAGTTTCCGTCGATGACGCTGTCCTTTATAACAGGCGCTGTCGGTGATATTGCCCAATCGGAGGCGATGATCGCTGGCGAAGGATGGTGGGTTGCATCCGGTTCCGGAAAAATGTAAAACGTGCCCCGTGGTGCTGACGATCCCGAAAATCCAAGCAACAGCTGTACGATAAAAACGAACGGATTAACACCCGCATCGTGACGTCCGTGCCAAACCCAATGAAGTTTCTGTCGATGGCGCTGTCCTTTATAACAGGCGCTGTTGGTGATATCGCCCAATCGGAGGCGATGATCGCTGGCGAAGGATAGTGGGTTGCATCCGGTTCCGGAAATATGTAGAACGTGCCCCGTGGTGCTGACGATGCCGAAAATCCAAGCAACAGCTGTACGATAAAAAGGAACGGATTAGACACCCGCATCGTGATGTCCGTGCCAAGCCAAATGAAGTTTCCGTCGATGGCGCTGTCCTTTATAACAGGCGCTGTTGGTGATATTGCCCAATCGGAGGCGTTGATCGCTGGCGAAGGATGGTGGGTTGCATCCGGTTCCGGAAAGATGTAGAACGTGCCCCGTGGTGCTGACGATGCCGAAAATCCAAGCAACAGCTGTACGATAAAAACGAACGGATTAGACCCCCGCATCGTGACGTCCGTGCCAAGCACAATGGCAAGGACGTCACGATGCGATACCGAAGATTGCGCAATACCATTGCGATAGCGATGGTCTTGCGCAATCTTCGAAAGATTTTTTTTTAAAGAAACAAAAGCAAAATAATAAATATATTACTAATAATAATGTCACAATATTAATGTCGTAAAAAAGTTTAAAAAAGAATTGGTCTATCTTATGTTTTATCTAATTTTAGGTTTTCTTTTTAAGTGTTAAAAACGAAACCTCGACTATCTCAACCAACGTTTTGTTTGTCGTATTTGTTTCCGTGTGTGTGTGTGTGCGTGCGTGCATGCGTCCGGGTTCGTGTGCGCGTGTGGATGCGTCCGCGTGCTTGCGTGTTCGTGCATCTCTGCTATTGCGTGCTCGCTTAAGTTTGCGCGTGTGCATGCATGCGTGAGCTCGTGTACCTGTGTTTCTGCGAGCGCGCAAGCCTCTGTGTTTGTGCATTTTATTGAACTACGCCCGCAAGAAGACTTAACATTATTATTATTATTAATAGTATTATTATTATTATTATTGAAGTATGCCAGCGCGTAGTCCAGTGGTCTTTTCTTAACTTTGCATTAAACACTAGTTTATTGATTGATTAGGCTCTATTTTTGCTGGTTGTGATTTGAGACAGATGCCAATCGGCCACTTCCGCAAATAGGGCGAACATTTGTTGCTCTTCTGAATATCGCGCTTCGAACGTACCACGAGAAGTCCGACGTCTTGATTGCTTCCATTTCAGCAGTTTGATTACCAATATGATCCGTTCAATTACAGTATGTACAGCTCAAATTTTGCTACAACCAAATAAAATAATGTATGTTTTTTTTTAATAGGGTATGACCACGACTTGCACCCGTATAGCAGGCGGTATCAAACTTATGCAATTTTCAATAGAAAACGTTTGCACTTAAAGTGGGATGTTCAAGATTACAGTATTGGACAGAGGAGGGACTCTACATGAGTCCAAGTGGTTAACAAAGTGGTAAATTTTGAAAAACGAACGCTTCCTTCCTTTCTGGTGTGTTTCTCCGCAACTCACCACATAAGTGAAACAAAGACGCATATTAATATTAAATTAAAAAAAAAAAAAAAGATTGCGAAAAGTTTTAGTGGAACAAGTTTTTAGTAACTAGAACAAATTTAGGCGGTACAGGTAATCAGCCTGATCTAAATGCCCGTGTTCTATCTTTAAAAATCAATAATAGAAAGAAAACAACAAGCGTTCTACATAAAACCGTTTGATCCGCTAAACATTTGCCAGGAATTAGTCGAAAATTAGTGGAACGCCAGCCTTATGCGAAACATAACTGGAACCTTAGTCAAACCAGATTATGAGTGTATAGATGCCGCACGCTTTGCAGGTGCGTTGAAAACGCTTCTGTATTTACCGGGAGCGCGCTACTTCTATAATCCTAAATAATTCTTATGGCAGGCACGTGGCCAGGGAGGGTGGGGGGGGGGGGCCCATGGGTTCCGCCCCCCCCCCCGAAATCCTTCCATTTTGCTGGGACCTCCTCTCCCCCCTCTTTCTCATACAGCACTTTGTCATGGGCGGCCCCCCCTCGCCCCTCCCCCGAAAAAAATCCTGGCTACGTGCCTGACCTATGGCGCGTCTAAATTATACTTCAAATGTCTACGGTTGCTTAGAGAGTACTTGGAGTAGGCTTGTAGTTATATGATATAAACATACTCGGCAAGTATACTTGGATCATGGAATGGATCCCATGTGCCATATACTAATACTCTACTTTTTGTAATATTCGATTACACTCCCTGCCTTATAGTATACCAGAAGTATGTCGAGTATAATTTTATTACGCTCTCTTTCACTAAGGGGTAGCTTGCAACCTAACCTTGAAAAAATTATTTAAAAAAAAATTTTCTTTTTTCTTTTGTGTCTTCTTTTCTTTCTCTTCCATACTTCAATTTTTCTCCCCTTATCCCCCTTCAACTATCACCGGCCAAGTAGAGTACTTTCAAAGAAGACCTTTGGGGATCGCGCAAAAAAAAGAAAAAGATGAACATTGCCGCCGCCTCATCTGCCGGGCGAGGGAGTCCCCAATTTTCCTCTGGTGAGCCTCGTCGGGATTCCTCCTTGAACCAGACCCACTGTCGGGTAGCAATGGTGGCACTCGCCGGCACTGCTATTCGACGGAATCGTCGGGTAGCAATTCTGGCGAGCTACACTGCGGCCGATGCGCCATTGTCGTCATCGCGCAACCTAACGCGGCAATTTTACTTACCTTCTTTCGAACCAGGGTAGTATGTTTGTTTGTTTCTTTATTTAGACCACAGGTCTGGGAGGCTGGAGCAAAAGGTGGCAAACGTTGCAACTATAATTAAATTACATTTACGAAGTAACTGACCAAAGTAAGCTGCTAGTCAGATTATATAACCCCTAACCTTTCTTCGGTATATAGAACATTTTGAACAGTTCAACTGCCTGCAAGAGGAGTTCAATTACCAATTCGAAAAGTTCGACCACATGTTTGAACTACAGTTCTACAGTTTGAACTACTACATGCTACCAGTTTGAACAGGTCCCCTACAATTCAAAGCTCGCAAGTTTGAAGAACAGTTTGATCACCAGTGTAACCAGTTCAGTCACCATTTTGAACAGTTGGAATTCCAGCAGGACGAGTTCTGCTAACACTTTCACCTGTCTAGCTCTCAGTTGAGCCTGTTTGGAAAGTTCAGCTGTTTGTTTCCCAAGTTCGGCTGCCTGTTTGGCAAGATCGGCTGCCTGTTTTGCAAGTTTTTCTTCCTGTTTAGCAAGTTGGGTTGCCTGTTTGGCAGGTATTGCTTCCTGTTTGGCAAGTTTGTCTGCCTGTTTGGCAAGTTCGGTTGACTGTTTGACAGGTTTAGGTGCCAGTTTGGCATGTTAATGTTACGATTCGGCGAGTTTGTTTTCCTATATCGCCAGTTTGATCAGTTCGTTTTCTATTTTGCCCTGTTAAAATTCGGGTATGCCGGGTTCAAAATCATACTGTTTTTTTTTTTTCAATAGAGCGCCGCTGGTCACAAGTTATTGACGGCCACTTCGTGGTAAAATTTGTTCCTTTTAATTACTTCCGAAAGCCCACCACCTCGCAGTGGTTTTCTGCATAGCAAAAATTCGCAGAAATAGGCAATGTGTAGGGGTACACCCCTTATATTCCCTAACACAACAATTGGACGTTCAGTCTACAGATGTCGAACCAACGATACTAACTTCAAAGAGTGGCTTGATAGGCGACAGATACAACCTATTAAATAGCTAATGTACGCATTAAAGGCTACAGTAAGACAATGAAGGTTTCATTGGCCCTGCTGCAAAAGCTCAGCGTTTTCTTTTTTTTTTCTTGTCTTTGATACGCACAATAGGAATTTAGTTCATTATATCCAAAAGTTATCAAGCCGCTCGTAGAAGCTGGTGTTGCCAGCACGATGTCAGTGGACTGAACGTCCAAATGTAGTTTTGAGGTGTTGCATATGGGACAAGGGAGGTACTCTTAACCACCCCCTATTTCTAAGATTCAACTGATGCTCTCATTTTCTCCATCGATATGGTTACCACTGGCTTAGGAAGCCACCGAAGACCAATTAGAGCTTGAGTGGCTCTTTCTGGGGCAGATGCTGATTTAAGGCTATTCCTCCGCAGCAGCCTATAAGAAGCTTAAGCTGCACTATCGTTCAATGGTGTGTGTCCAGCGCTTCAAAATAGAGAAGGCAGCCGGCTCAGTTAAAGCAGAGCATGCGGTTTGAATGCCTTTACAACAGTTGGAGAAATAATGCCACGCTAGATTCTTGCCGATACTAAAATTTATAATGGGTGAAAGCCACATTCTATATAGGCGATAACATGAAACTTAAAAAAAAAAAATAAGGACAACTGAAAAAAATACTTAATACTTCGGGACACACAAGGAAGAATCAGGACGATTCGGGACAAAAAAGTTGCTGAAACCCAAATAATACTTGCTCGATAGATGTGTACTGGCGGCTTACAGTGCTATCGGGTGACTTTTCAAAATGGGAATAACTCGCGGAACTTCCAGTGTTACGATGAGTTACTAAGCTGGACGGGAGTGGAGAATCCTAAAGGGACAGCCCGAGAAGGTATGCCTGGAGGATACTGGGGCTCAAGTCAGAGCAGTTCACGTAGATATCCAATTGCTGTGCAAGTGCGATACATCTGTTTACATTGCGCTCTCGTCTTGACTGCAATTGCCAAACGTGTTAGAATGCGAGGGCAAATGCTGCACGTCCGCATTCTAACGTGTTCGACAAGTGCAGTGGAGACAAAGCAGCTAGCTCTAGGATTCCCTTCTAATCATTCCAAGCAGAGGTCAGCGTTCTCCCGCGAGTTTTTATCTCCTTCTCTTCCTCGTTTTCTCGGTGCGTACACCGGCACAGTCTAACTGCCAAATTTAGGGGAGAAGGGGGATTGGTAAGAACACAGAACGTCAATCCTGAGTCGTCTGTTTTCTGCCTGCGCAACAAATTAAAGCAATCGCAGCTTAGTTTCTGCGTTCCACGCAGTACACAGCAACACACCGCTCACAAGAAAGGCCCGTGTTTTGACAGACCTGCTGTGGGCACCGCGCAAGTTCAGAGCACCGCGCAAGTTCATACGCTGTCCCAAAAGCAGCATGAAATCAGAGTCGTGTGTTGTTTTACAGATAAACATTTTTGTTTACTATTTTGTTCTTCAAATATCGCGCGGTATTTTTTAGGTTCGTAATGGGGGAGAAATCGTTTTTTTATAAACTATTACGGAATTGGGGATTTTTGGTTGACACTTTTTTTTTAATAAAATATTTTACAATCAAATGTATTGACCGGTTTTAGCACATTAAAGACTTTCTTTAGACAAACGAGTCTCTAAGGTGCGAAAAATCGGAATAAAATCCGGTACTATATAAGAGCTCACTAAATCTTTTCAATTTTCAACAAAATTTGTTTGACTACATAATCATTTGCACTACGAGCATTTCTGTTTCGGTAGTAGATCTGTCCAGTCTTCCAACATAGCTTGACTGAGAGAATGTTTTATCAACATAAAAGCTTCCATTTGCAATGCGCAGCAACGTTAGCGTGGCATTCTGTAGTTTCTAATTAAAATTCCTTCGGCAAAATAAAACTTTTTTTTCCAGATAGTGTCACTCAAATACATTTTGAATTGCTATATGTTATGTAATGCTTTTTGTTTTTTATTAAGCTCCATATTTTTTAACTCGAAACAAAAAAACAGGAAAAAGAACGCGAGAATTGTGGACTTTTTGTTTACATCGCGGATAAAAATTACATTTAGCTCGATTGAAAAAGAAAACATGTTCGGGGTGTATATATAAAGAAATATCGGTTTTTACCAGAGATCGAAGGGCCCCTATCTATACACCAAGCAAACTCGCCGACTTTCGCCGCGGGCGTGCCGCTGCTGCGGGCACTGCGCATTAGAGCCTGTATTCCAGAGAGCGTCCATCTGCTGGATCGGGGTCACGTGGTTGTAGGACGCGTTTGCAAAACGAGCTGTGAGGAGGTCACGAACGTGTGAATAGTCTGCCATAGACTCCGTCTTTCCCTCTGCTTTCCCTCTGCTTTCCTTCTCGCCACCCGAAAACGTGTCGCGTGCACACTCACTCGCCGCCGATCTCCGCCGGTATTGAGCGCAATTAGATTAGAAACGCTCTACACGATTTGAGAACCCTCTCTTCAACCTAGGCCCTTTAATTCGCATGGATGCACAGATGCCCCATCTCTCGCGAGTCTGGGTTCTAATGTTGGCAAACGCGGGCTTTTTTCTGAACAATGCGGTGTTGTATGGGACTTTGGAGGTAAAGATCGCTGCCATCTCTCTTTCTTTCAGGGCGGACGTCCAGGAATACCCCTTGGAAGCAACGAGCACAGGTCTAACAGCGCCATCAAATATCATTGGGCGTTATGATCCACCGGAAACTGATACTGATCCGAGATATACACTGGGTGGAGTCGTGACAATACCAGCATGTGACGCTAACATCTGGAATACGAACACTAGACTGACCAGTCGACGACTTAGGAAATCTGTCTATAGCAACAAGGCCTCACTTTCAGGATGTTGCGTATCATGTGGCTTAGTTATCCGCCGTGTTTTCACACAATTCGACCGTCTCCCGATGGGCATCGGCGCTCTCAGCGCATTCGCCACCTGCACCTGTTGCGCACATTATTCGACGTCATCGTGCATTGCTTGTGTGCTGCTCAATATACTAAGACCCTCGGAAGATCAGCTCAAAAGGGCCCTACATCTCTGCTCAATAGATTGCACAAGAAGTGTACAGGACCTTATATACACCAGAATCATGTAGGGGTGTGTTTGTTTCTCGATTCCGAAATGTTTTGCCTTCGGATTTTTTGTATCCGGTTTGCATTAAATAATAAACGGTTGAGAAGAACGCACCTGAATTACGAATAAATACTACAATCTTTTCTCACCAATAATTTGTTTTTAAATCGTCGCTGAACGCACAGTTTCCGTTAGTGCAGGCGGCGTTACATAAACGTCGTTATCAGTAACGATTTATTATCTTCAGTAATATCGTAACATACATGTTTGTTTTTTTTGTTAGACATTAAAACCTATCGTACTTAAGTTGCTCACCTCGAGCAACGGTATTGTATTAAGTTACTCGTTTGTTCTTCCCAAGACCAATAAGAAGTTTCCCTTTAATGTATATTTTTGTTTCGAGACACCGTCATGTAAATTCTCATTTGTTCGCATTCTTATTCCACTATTTGTTTTGTTTTTCAATAGTATTTGCGTAGAACGCTACAAAACGTAATATAATTATGCTAAGCTTTTGCAGTGGCGTTAGATTTCTTCAAATAAATCGTTTATCGACACCTTCAGCGTCAAACGTTTCATTGCGTAAGTAAAAAAGTAACTGAAAAGCAACGCGCCGTGCTTTTTTATAGATAAAGTTGAGTGTAACGCGCACCTTATAATTTAAATTTACGTAGGTCAGTAACGTGTTTCATGCATTTGCAAAGAAAGAGTAATGTATATTCACGAAATTAGTCAGTGCACTTGTGATCGGACGAAAGTTTACCGTAATTATTTAACTCGAGACTCTGGTAGAAGGAATAATTTTGTTTTTAGGGTGGAAGAGGAAGTAACATGGACATAGCAGGTCGTTATTTTCTTTCACTGAAAGATAACGTAACATGGACAGACAACGTTTTTTATTCATGTTACTTTTGTTTCCACTGTATAAAAAATGTTCCCTGATTCTCCTCTAGTTTCAGATAAAAAATAAGAGTAACATTAACCATGTTGAATTAACCTTAGACTTGGGTAGAGAAGAAACATCAAA
This sequence comes from Ixodes persulcatus, assembly GCA_013358835.2. Lineage (NCBI taxonomy): Eukaryota > Metazoa > Arthropoda > Arachnida > Ixodida > Ixodidae > Ixodes > Ixodes persulcatus. Next base: position 30,900 of record JABSTQ010000396.1, read on the forward strand.
ACGTAGAAGGGACAGGAAATAGACAGGACGACGTCTCAAACTCAGCTGACTTGTTTATTTAGTTCACCTCCTTATTTATTAATATATATATATTTTTTTTTGTAACGCTTAAAACACTTGTTTTCGCCAAAAGGCGCTACAGGACCGGACAAGTTTCTAAAGATAAATAACACAACGTTATTTTATTTCAACAGTTAGAAGCGATTTTCGAAACTTTTCAAGGGGCAAATAGTTGACGACGAAGCCAACAAATACACGGAGCTGAATGGCATGACGCATATTGGAAATGGGCCCCATTTTCCCATAGCAATTTTTAGAAAATCACATATATGAGGTTTGAATAGGGAAAAGGTTATTGCTAAACCATTTGACTGCTGGCTTCTATTACTAGCCGTACACTTTGGCGGCGGCTGATCGTTGGTTCATGCGAAATTCATTTTTCCGGTGAACAGTCCTTCTTTCTTTTTCGGGAACACGCTCTATTTCAGTAGTGCCTATGTATTTATTTATTTTCGCTGCAAGACTTTACATTTGAGCATGGCATACTCCATCTCACTGTAACTTGGCAAACGGCGAAGGCTACCGCCCCAGTGAGCAAGAGCGCGTTGGAGGGAGCCTACATTGCCGCAATTCGTAGTAATAATAATAATACAATTAAGATACTTTATTACGTAGTTTATCAATCTCTAATATAATTTGGTGCGTATGATATAATTTTACATGCGCGAACAAGTATCGCATTCAAAGTGTGCTAAATATTGCCACTGGGGCCAATCGCAGCATATTAATTAACAAGTTATTCAAAAATATTTTAAAATCATTTAAAACATTTCTGCGAATCTGATAAATTTATGTGTAATTACATTAAATATGGTTCAAGCGTATGGTTCTGTCGAGATCGCGATGTTCAACAATTAACGAAACATCAAAGTCGCTGCCAAGCCAAACCATTTGACTGCTGGCTCCGACCACTAGCCGAACATATTGGCGGCGGCTGAACGTTGGTCAATCCGAAGTTCATTTTTGCGGTGAACAGTCCTGCTTTCTTTTTCGAAAACACGCTCTATTTTAGTAGCGCCTATGTATTTATTTATTTTCGTTGCAAAACTTTACATTTGAGCATGTCATACACCATCTCACTGTAACTTGGCAAACGGCGAAGGCTACCGCCCCAGTGAGCCAAGAGCGCGTTGGAGAGAAACACGTGACTATGCTCTCACTATTCCCGTCTCCAGATCGTCGACACTTTCCCTTGGCGGAAACGGGAACCGCTCAAGTGAGGAACCTCCAGATCTTCATCTCAGCGGGCACGGCTGAACTGCTCGCAATCAAGGCTCGCGAAATGCCATTTCTAAATGGAAACAACACTCTGCACTGTTTCAATGTAGTGCTGCAGCCTGTATGGGATTGTAACTTATTAGAAAGTTCTTTTGTGTACAGAAGCGAACGCAAACGATGTGCGTTTGCGTTAGAGTTGCGTCCTCCACGCTGCGAGGGCGCGTCGTGGCCATGCTTCAATCCAAGACCGCAATTTTGGGCTCCCTGGGCGCGCCGTGTAGTACACGAAACGCTAACGCAAACGCGCATTGCTTGCGTTCACTCGTATACGCAATACTAAAACTCATCATTGTTTCACCGCTTTTTAGCCTCAACAAAACTTGCTGCAGTGAGCAGACATGAAAGCAGATAGGGCCATTGCTAACGGATAAATCTGAGATTCGCAAAACGACGCCACGTAAAAATTGCATTGCTAAATGTTCTAAAAAAACTGATGATTAATTTTTTCTTTAGTTTTTACTGATTTGTTTTTGGTTTTGGAGTATTGGCTGCGGCTTTGATGTTTCGATAATTGTTGAACGTCGCGACCTTGTCAGCACAGTACGCTTGAACCACATTTAATTTAATTATACATAAACTTTTCAGATTCGCTAAAATGTTTTAATTGATTTTAGACTATTTTTTGTATAACTAGTTAATTAAAATACTGCGATTGGCACCTCTGGCAATATTTAGCACACTTTTGAATGCCAGACTTGTTCGCGGAGTTAAAATTATATCATAAGCTCCAAATTATATTTGAGCTAAAAAACAACGTAATAAAATATCCTAATTGTATTATTATTATTACTACAAATTCCGGCAATGTAGGCCCCCAATAAACGCAACGATCATGAAAATACGTCAGCCTTTGGAGAAAAGCGTTATTCTTTTAGTATATGAAAAACTTTGACACCTTTATCTAAATGGACCAACAGGCAAAAACTAAATGCAATATATGCCTAAATGTATGAGTAAAGTGTTGCTTTAAAAACATACATCTGGTGTCTGTGGTTTTTTTTGTTGTGAGAAAAGCGTTCCTTTATACGCTTTGGGAACATATTTAAGCTCAACGCCCATGGCGATATTTTGTAAAATAAAGATTGCTAGTGTTATTCTTGTGCTAGGAATGTTAAAGCAAATAAAATTAATCATCTCAATGCTGGAAAACCCAATAAAAGGCACGCAATTTATTATTTCACATGACAATTATATGATCGAGAAAAGGCAGCAGGAACACACAAACATCAGCACTGAATATTTAACATATAAAAGTTTCTGTTACATGTTAGGTGTATGAATGACTCTGTCTTTAAATGGACAATGCAGTCTCCAGATCATTTTGAAGTGCCTGGATTAGACATGTAGGACACAAAACGTTTCCTCTAACAAGTTTGTTAAGTCAATAATTATGCTGCCAGACACATCGTGAGTTACGAAAGAATCCGAAATAAACACCTACACCGTCAAATTAAATGCAGAAGAAATGTTAGTTTTTGTTTAGTTCCATAATTAAAAGGCGTATCTTTTCGTAAATATTACGCTAAACACCGTTTTTGTTCTAAGAATATTCAGGTTACCTTTTGCGTATAACACCCTAGCTTCCTCGTACACGCAGGAATAATCATTTTCGCTTAGTGGAGCCACTACATTAGACAGGGTCAACAAATCGTTTATGGCGTGCATTTCCGACTCTCACTTAACAGCCATTTTGAAAAACGAGTGTCGCCCCCTGTTGTAAATTGGAGTAGGAAATAATCGGTGAAAGATCAAGAGTTAGGGGGGAGCTCCTTCCATCTCTTTTCAATTTAGAAGAGCTAACGATGGAAAGGAGGTCTCTTCGTCTCCAACGTTTGCTGTGCTAAAGTGGAAAGAGTAAGCATGAGCTACCCCTGAACACTTAACCTGTGACTTGCGGCAGAAAACGGAAAGCCGAAATTCTACGAATTTCTAGTTTAAGGCCCATTTTCTAGGGGGTAAAGAGCGACATCTTTATGCGACTCAGGCGCTCGCCTCTTTTTTCTGACCTCGATTTTATGCAGCTCTTGCACCTCGCCGCCAGAGCTCCTCTGGATACTTTTCAGTCGACCTCGACTGCTGGGTTCAGAGCGCACCGAAAGTCTCGGGCCAGTCACGGAAGTATATTCCTCCTGGACATTGGTAATCTAAACAAATCGATTTCTACACACTATGATGGGTGATTGATCAAGTTTTATACTCTCAACATAATGAAATCACGGCTCTGGTGTGCTAGACGCTTCTGCGCATCGAAGTTGCGCGTCAAAAAAAAAATCGTCAACGTTTTGAATTAGTTTTCTATGAACCCATGCTGTGTTCCATGATGAACGCGTTGCGATCAGTCTCACGATACAATATCCGTCATGCGTTCGGCAGAACGGCAAATAGCATATGGTAAATAAACCACACCTTGGTCGCAGCTGAATATTCAGCAGTATCACCCACAGGACAAGCACGTATCGTCATGCGACGCACACCACGGCGAATTATTGCCGGCTTTCATTTTATTTTACAACGCAAATCTTATACCATACTTCTTCTAAAGCTGAAAATAGCTTGAATAGTCCACAAATCCCGGTAAAGAAGCTATGAACTCTTGTTTTATCGGCTCAGCTTAGCGGGGTAACCGCCTTGAGACGAACGATATTTTAGAAGCTACGAACCCGGAATACATTTCCCGCTGATCTTTTATATCACTGTAAAAAGCGAATGTCGTCCATTTTGTTGCAATCCTCGCACCACTACGCGCTCAAGCAATTTGAAGTGCTAGATTTTCAAAGCCGTCTTGCCGCACACCACCACTGACGCCTCCATCGTCCACAAGATCACGTGACCCCAGGTCACATACCACGTGACGCCTGCTTTGCTCCTCACTGGAACGGCTAGATATGGGGTGTTAGAGAGAGCTCTGAGAGGGAGGGGCACCTTTGGAAAGAACGGACCTATCAGGTCATTGCACTCTCTTTGAACAACCCGACCTTGCGCGCTCTAGAAAGGGCTCAAGAGCTCACAGAAAGCACCACGCGAATTCATCTTTAGGCAGTCACAGAAGGGTTGGATTAATAAGAGAGTTCCTCCTCCCATTCTCGAACTGCTTAGGTTATACTCTCGCTTCTGCACAGGTTGGAGTATACAAATCAAGATGGTGTAAATCGTAGTTCAAATCAGGATATAAACTGTGATCTAAATCAGACTAGCCTTACTCCAGTGATTTCAACAAAAACATTTCACTAATAAATCCCAAAACATTTTTACTTAAATTTTGCCTTTTATTTGAAAAAATTATTATATCTGAAATAGTTTTGTATGTATATCAAATATTTGTCTAGCAAGAAAGATTGTAGCAGGCTGAACACGATCCCAAAGCAGTGCTATTCTGGCCAAATCAGAACGTTGAGCTTTCTTTCTAAATTACTCTTTAGTTCAGTGGCGTTTTACTTCAAGCAAGTTACAACACTAGAGAAACAAGCAACAACAATATAACGTTGTATTGCAAGCAAATTAAAAAAAGTAAAACATGCTATTGAAAATTGTTTACTAACTCAAATATTCAAGTTGCATTTGTTCGAGTATGACGGGAGTTTTTATTAAAAAAAGTCATCAATTGAAACGCACTTTAAATGTACTTTAATCCTGTAGTCCCCATTGTTGTTAATAATCGGTTGAATTGGAAAATGAATCTGCGATGTTTCAAGATGAGCACATGAGCACAAATCATGAGTTAAGAAGCGTTTTAAGAGTGGATTCATAGTGCCTATAAATGCCTATTTCGGCGTTTGAGCCGAAATTACAGTTTTCTGCCTACAAATGCCTATTTTTTACATGTTTTTGCTTCGCTACCCCGAAATGACTTGTTCTGCTTAGTTTCAAATTCAAGCGATATATTTTTTCATCTTGCTCCGATGCATGACAACAGGCTGCTGCAATCTCTGTCCCAATATCCACCCCAAACATTGTTGTTTTGTTTCGTCAGGCCTGTAAGCCAAGACGCAAACGGCGCCTTCCTTCTAGTAGAAGGACCTCCCCGCCCTTCCCCACGCATCGCCCTTCTTTCTAATTCTTGCCTTTGCTTTCTTCCCCTCTCGCCTCGCTCGAGAGAAGCGGGTTTCGTTGTCCTAGCATGTCTCGACAGTGTGGAGCCCGGGAGCTGCCTGGAAGCTGGAAGTCTGGATCTGAATGCTGCAGTACTCCCTTTCGCCCTAAATGGACCTTAGTGGATGCTGGGAACGTCCCAGCCAGTCCAGCGCTGGAAGAGTGGCATGTGATTCGGAGTCTCCGCGTGTCGCTTCGCCCAACTGGAGTAGTACTGGATTGGCTCGGATGGCTCGTTCGATTCGCTGCCTTTCCCGATCTTACAATGCACCATTGTAAGATCGGGAAGGGAGCGTAATGTCCACCGATAAGTTTATTTTTTGCCTAGTGAGCGAGGGCGTGTGTGTATGCGTGTGTGCCTGCGCGTGCGTGCCAGCCAACGTGTGAGGTGAACGAAATAAGCCGCGGTTTGCACCTTTCTCGTGCACGTCGGTCTCTAACGTCATTGTGTCCGGTAGTCTGTGGTTTGCTACTCAACCGACTGAGATACGGTCTTCTGTCAACCGTGGGAAAAGTAGGTAACAAGACACCCTTTGATGCCTTATTTCGGAGAAAAAACAAAAATTTTTCAACAACGATTTAGCGAATGAAACGAAACCACGACGTTTCATCGAATGACGCTGTAGCGAATGACAGCTTCGTTTCCCCCGATCGACAGCAAGAGGTAACCGCGCCAGTTCAAAAGCTTAGGTCGACACCGCCGAAAAGCAGCCTATACGTTAAAACGGCATCGCGAAAACGTTCGTCCGCTCAAATACTTTCTAATCAAAAAAACGTCATTCGCTCATAAAATATGTACCAAGAAATATACCCGCATATTTATTAAAGCGATTATGTATATGTATTTATTTAATGAAAGGTTTACTCGTCTGTCAGTTGGGGAAGAATTTCCTGCACAAGGTTCACAAGTCTCTACAAAACTGTCTCCCGTTCCCCCGCGGCCGAGACAGGCACATTCATTTGTAATGCAGGAGTTTTCTGAATCGTGGGATTACCCTAAAAAACACTTCAAACAATTTTTATTCGACGGATACAGTCAAGCACAAGGTTTTTAAAAATTTATTAGCCCCTAGAACGAGCACAACCATTACTGTGGTTGCAGCGTGCTGATCGGTTGCTGTGTCATCTCCGTGACGCCACGGTGAGAAAAGCGACCTTGTTTTCTTGAGATTAGGTACGCACGAATTAAACAGTATGCACGGTATTCAAAGCCCAAGCAGGAAAAATTATCTAAATAACCATTCTACTGAAAAAAAAAATGCGAAAACATATAAGAGCTTGTATGAAATATCCAAAAACTAATTTGCGACATATGAGACTGATATTAGATGTCCAAAAACTAATTTGCGACATATGAGACTGATATTAGATGTCCAAAAACTGATATGCGGTGTATGAAACTGATATGATATGCCCAAAATCTGATATGCCACATATAAGAACTGATATGCAACATATGCACAGATATAAAAATTCGTCCAATAAACATGCCAGAAATAAATTGATAATTTTGTTTTTGGTATACGGCGCACCGTGCAGGCAAGCAAAGACGTGGCTTGGAACCGCGGTGGAGCGGCTTGAGTTATTGGCTATCAAATATTTAAAGCATGATCCTTTACTTTTTATTAAGAGACTCATTTCTGAGCCGTTCAAAATACTCTCAGACTGAAAAAAAAAATATCAACATGCTGGGAATATCATTTATTACTTAGGGGGTCACCGACAAATTCGTACCTTCATAACGACCAGTATAGAAGGCGGAAATGCCGAGCTCAGAAGTAGTTACCGAGTGTGCTGTTGTATTTATGTTTGTTGTGCCGTATGCATGCGCTCAATATGTATATTCAGCTGATGCCAGTGGTATGCGTAATGTATCTACATTTGTATATAAAAAAGGTGCCCGGAGGGCCGGAAGTGTAATGGTGGCGTGAGCAAATAAGAATATTTTCGTAGCACATGTATTTTCGGCACCCAGCGCTACCTTGCATAGCTGAAATTTATATGCAGCGTATGAAACTGATATGCCATACAAAAACAAAAATAAAATGCAACATATGAGACTAATATAAAATACCCAGTAGGTTCTGATATGAAATGTGTCCAGTAAATACATCATAAATAAATTCATATAACACTTTTAAGTCAGGCATCAGCCTTTAGCAAACCGTTCGCAAGGTGACTAGGAAACAAATTATCGCCATGACGTCCCGGACAGAAACCATCAAAACGAGAAACACAAACTTCTTGACGCTAATTCAAATTTTAATTAATAAATTAGCTATACTCGGCAGCAACACAAAACACACCGTGTCTCTCTATCAGATTATTGATCTCCTGTACGTTCTTGTTGCCTCCCGTCATGCTTTGGTTGGACGTGTATATTTAAAACTCACGCTGGGGGCGAGGAAATGAAATACCGCTTATCTTGCTCAACATAATCGGCAAATAAAAAAAAAATCCTTGCTGTAACTCACGATGCCCCCCATAAACAACACACACCCAATTTTGGCTCAATTTGGGCGCAGGGCTTAGGTAACAGCCGTGCGCCCTGTTACCTAAGTGGCAGATAGTATCGCAAGAGTGAGCTTTGGGAGCGGACCGTATGGCAGCTGTGTGCTATGAAGCTAAAGTTAAACCTGAACAAGCTTACACAACTAGTAGGCTTTATCACCATTGAAAAAAAACATATATTATCCCTGTCGGTATATTTAGGAGTATCAGAAAGATATTGCTCAAAGCCATTCCCGCTTAGTACGGCGCACAGCGGTTTTCAACATATCGCAATGTTGTTTTTTCACAGATTCTATGCGAGAGGGCACAACACAAAAAAAAAACAGCAGGGCATCGAGCCAACTGGGAGCGTAATGTGCTCTCAACGTCTTTGCAGTCATTTTTGAGAGAAAACCTCAATGGATAGAAAGAGCGCATTCTAGGCAGACTTGCGCGAAGCCTTAGTCGCCGCCAATATTCCTTGGGCGAAAGGAGAAAATCTTGTTTTCACAAACTTCTTACAAAAAATACTTTAGTCATACTGTAACGTCGTAGTCGACTCTGCGCCAGAACTACCTGAGGTCTATGTACGAGGAAGCACTGAAGAAAATAAAATATGAACTTGGATACTTGTGCATTTGGGTCTCCCCAGACAAAACGGGAGATGCGATTGGACGCTTTGTCGCGCACCTCGTAATTGGGTAACTTGTAGCAGGCGAAAGGACAACGCCATTTCTTTTGTTCTCTAAGACGCTATAGAGAGAACAAATGGGAAGACCATGGCATACTTTGCCAACACGTACTGGAATGGAAGACAGCAGGGTGTTGCTACATTACACGGATGCGGCGGCTCATATGCACAAAGCTGCCTTCCTCCTGAAGGATTTCTACCCGCGGATGTTGCACGTCACCTGCCTCGGCGACGGCATTCAGCGCATTTGACAAGAAGCTAAGAAAACACTTCAAGCATGTAAACAGTCTCATTGCCGCTGTAAAGGCTCTGTTTCTTAAGTCACCGTCTCGTGTTTGTGCATTCAAGGAATACCTACCAGAGGTACCACTTCCGCCAGAACCCATCGTGACGCAATGGGGAGCGTGGCTTAAATCTGTAGAATATTAAAGTACTAACTTTGCTAGTGTGAAGATGGTCATTAGCGGGTTTCCAGCAGACGAAAGTGTCTCATTCAAAATGGCTCAAGATACCCTACGCGACGACACTCTCGAGGGTGACCTGGCGTATTTGTGCTCTAATTTCACGTTTCCAACGGAAACCATCAAGAGCCTCGAAAGTGCTGGCGAAATTCTGGCTCGGAACATCGGGCTCATTTTCAACGTTCAAGAACGAGTCGATGCCGTCTCCGCAGGCCCCTTCTGCTGTAGAAGTTCGTTCAAATCTTCAGTCCGTCTTGAGCAAAAATAGTGGGTCTTCTGTACTCAAAGAAGTCTCGATGCTCTTCACCGGGGAACACTCCAGGGCACCAGACGGTGTGGCAGGATTAAATATACCTAAGGGCAAGTACGTCCCACTCACATCAGTTGATGTGGAACACTCTTTTTCAGCGTAAAACTGGTTGTAAGCGGCAAGAGGCAGAAGTTTGATCCCAAGAATCTTGAGACGATGCTTGTTTGCATTTGTTTTCATAATTGTTCCCTTGGTTTCTTTTTGCTCTATGTACATCATGGGAAAGCTTAGTACCCGTATGGGCTTGAGTCGACTTTTTTTCGAATCTTGTACAAATTAAAATGTAATTCCTATTGATCCGCTTTATTTTGTATTTCTTTCAATGGCAAAGGCCCAGAATGCTTTCAAACGTACTTTGTGAAGAAAAATCGATTGTGCCTTTAAATGCTTATGACGAAGTTTTTAGGTCATTTTATAGGCGCCTAAAAGTGTTTTTGTAGCGCCTAAACATCCGGCCTCTAAACTTTAGATACATAAGATTGCTATATAAGGGGCTGATAAATACTTTATATCCAAGTCTAGATATGGTGTTATATAAAGTAGCCCAAAAATGGGTATATAAAAATTTAGCAGATATGGCCAAAAATACACAAACCGGCCAGATATTTACCTGTTATGTGAATCTATCCATGTCTGACAAATCCCTATATATCCATATCTGGGTTTTTAATGTAGGTCCATCTATGATATTTCTGTTACGGAAGGCACGCTAAGCATGTTAAGCCGAGTAAAAATGATACCGAAATCGCTGATGTCGCTTCTACATTTCTCGATGAAATACGTTAGCCTTTAGCGCAGAAGTTTCAGTTAAACGATACATAAAAATGTCAACCCCGCAAAGACACGCATACTGCTATGTTTGCAAAGCCGGTCTTTTCTCCCGGATATTGCAGTTTCGGATGCATGCCACCACATCTTCCCTCTATCGCCACCTGCATATTTTTGCATTTGAAGAGCCAAACTTTCCTTCAAATGTCGCCGGTTTCCTGCCGTCACTGCGAATTTAAGTTGTCGGAAGAGGATTAATTATTTCTCTTAAAAATATTCTATTTTGGTTTATAGTGTTAAGAAGCAATTTATTATATTTTAACTGCACAGACACATTTTCCAGCCAGTTATGGCAAACTTGTTCGAGGTGAAGCATGTCCTTACTTGAAAAAAAAAAGACGTTTGTGTTTTCAGCTGCTTCTCCGGGAAGAGTTCCAACTCTTCCCGGAGAGGCGGCCCGTTTCATGTTCATGCTTTTTCTGCCGACCCAAAGATTGTGAAGTTATACGTCTCCGAACAGAAAGACAATTCTATAAAAGCAAGTGGAGCGTGCTTTGCTACGATAAGGTATGGCTTATAAAGAACATGGGCATTGAATACATGCCACGAATAAAGCAAGATGCTGTGCCAATTATCTTCGCGAACAAGATAATGCAAGCTCAGCCTACTAAGGCTGCATTTACGGAAAAGACGGATAGAGGTAAACCGCATTGGTTCATACTTCTACAGTGTGATTTCAAAAAAGATCGACCAAAGATTGGCTGCTCAACATTCTTAAATAAACTGATGTTTTTGTATGTCATTGTCTAGTGTCTGGTATGAAAAATACACACATAGTTATAACAAAATAAATTGGGGACAGGAAAAGTCGTATGGCATGAAGAGGTGGACAGTTGCTAAAATCCGCACTGGTGGCGGAGGCACGTTTAAAAGTAAATAATAAAACGATAAAATTAGCCAAATGATAATACTTCTTGAAACAAATTATGGGTACAGCTTGCTTCTGATATATAGTAATAATATTTATTTACAATATGTTGGGGTTTCTAAATATGAACCAGCATGCTTGCTCGAACGACAAATGACAAATTTTGAGGACTTTATCTCAAGAAATAATTAAAGCACCCTCAAATACTTTTCAAACAGGATTCTGCTTATACATGGCTAATATTTAATATGTAGTTTAGATTAATCAGCGATACTGTAGTTATGATACACTTAAGGAAACATGGGGAAAAGTCAAGCAAAAACTTTCAATGCAAAAAAAAACCCTTCGATTTTTTATTAAATTTTGGTACCCTCTCATACTATATTTCGGCATTCATTTTTAATAAAAGCATGTTGCATTATAATATTAAGAACGACGAAAAAACTCATTAAAGTTAGGTCTTTTTTCAAAGGTTAGACCTAGCAGAGCCCTATATGAGAGTTGACTCTGAGTTCCAGTTTCATAAAACTGACACACATCTTTTATATATTTGTATTCAGATGAGGTCATTGACAACTAAAGCAATCGGTCAGACAGTAAAAGTGAGGAGAAACTATATAGAGCATTTTTAATACAGCGTGCAAAGTTGTATCATATTAGAGACTAGTGATTCGAGAAAACTGATGCAGTGGGAAGATTTATTTTACGGTATCTTTACATTTAGAATAAAAAAAATAACTTTACTTCCTCACACAAAGATAAAGATAGAATAATAAAATTGTTCAATTTTGGTGTGTATTTACGGGTACAAACAATTTCAGGTTAGGGATGCCACCGCGTCTCGAGTGGATCGTGGCATAGCCGAGATATTTTACCCCGCGCTTGGATAGCTTTTCGTGATTTTGGTATAGTGATAAGATAAGGATTATAAGCGATCAGCAAGTAAAAGTGTAGTATAAATACTCCGCGAAGAAAACGGATAAATAAGATGTCACTGCAATTCAAATGAGCAGTCCTTGGGGAATCAAATTCAGCACTTTACACTAAGGCTTTCCTCGCTGTACCCATCTCATAAAGTTTTTTCTAGAAAGATCAGACTCTCTGTGCTACATATATGTCACAGGTCCCATCGGTTGTGAATCACAGGAAAGGCGCGTACCGTCAGCCACTCTTTTTGTTGTTGTTGTTGTTGTGGATACCGAACGACCTCATTTTCAACCTGATACACAAGATGCACGCTTTTCAGTTTCTTGAATAGAACGCTCAACATCGTCCTGGCCGTCTGAATTGCGTTTTTTGAGCGTTTTCTAAGGTTGTTCAGCGTGGCCTGGTGCTTCACGAGTCCGCCAACTCCGTCGCATGCATTTTTTTCATATCCAGATGCAAAAAATAACAACCGCGCTTGTGGGCAATCTTTCTATGCAAATTGGTGAAGCTGGTAGTGATTCTTGAAATGACTGGCGGCCCCGTGACTTACGTACGTCACATGCGAGTATACGGCAACGTGGTCTTCAACCCACTATCGCTTTTTCTAGAGTCAAGCACGTGTGCGCGGCGTCGTCACACAGGTCCTAACTGATGATAGCAAAGATGTTTGCAGATTTTCTTGTCGTCACTACACGTGTTATTATTGTAACTTTATTGTGCGTAGTATGCTTGAACTTCATCAGGAAGCATGATGGTCCAGTTTTCAGCCAAGTAAAAAGTAAAGGCGGCTTCCTCGTTGCATTCACTGCTTTTCATCATAGACCACTTTACCTTGTATTTGTCGGATATGGTTGTGAAATATTCAAATTTGAACCGTTACTTGAACGACTTTTAGGAAATTCTCAAGATCCAAAGTTTTTTCAGAAGGTCGCAGGACTCCCATGTTGTAAGCTCAATCTCTTAATCCTCTAGGAAATGAAGTTCATCGAGTGTAAGAGACTGGCGTTTTGGGCAGTGATGACAGTCTTCTTAAAGGATTTGTGCAACAATTTTAGTGTTTTGCTTCCCCTACTAAAAAAAACCATTTGAAATTCAAACGGGTGGGAAACTGGTCGCCCGTTTGAATCAAATGGGTGGCAAACCTGTCGACCCGTTTGGATCAAACGTGATTATGGGATACGGGTACCCGTTTGATACGGGTGCCCGTTGGATACGGGTGCACGTTCGACCAGGTACGTGACCACATATTTGAATGCGCCATTCGGATAGACTATTTATTCGCTACCCCTAAATCGGTATCGTCTGGAAGGTTGGTTATCTGAAACTTATTTAAGACGTCCCGAAACTCAGACCTATTTCTAACATGGAGGAAACACGTGGAAAAAATCGTGCTCGCGCAGGTGCTTACAAATGGGCAGAAAAACAGACACAAAAGATCGTTTTCAATTCGCCTAGAAGTTTATTACAACTTATTTTGTTGACAAGTACAAACGTACAAGCGTTCTGTGAAATGTGAAGATGCACTCTTATACTGCCGAGGTAATTTCAGACTTTATGGCACACTTTGGGAAAAATTATTTTCCCGGCTGCCGCGACATGAAACGCTGCATAATTATCTAGATAATCTGGAAGAGTACGCGTAAAAGAACGGTCAATCGTTGCCAACAAGCAGGTTGCAGTGCACTCACCATAATAATAGCTGACTTGAAAGATGTAATCCAAAATATAAGTCGACACGGTCAAAGCAGGACAACCACACAAACACAAAAACGAGAAAGAAGGCTTCTTGAAGTTTCAACACGATGCGGCGCACAAGCTGTCTATTTGCGGAACACAACCAAACCGCAAGAATTCCTGACTTCTTTGAAGAGTCGCTTGTTGCCGATATACGCGTAGGACTTTTCGAACACTGATAGCTTTGGTGCACATCCAATACGTTGTCGGAGACATCCTAATAAGACCGCAGGGTTGGACGACAGATCGAAGCAGGTGGGACGAGCGAAATTCAAACTGCAACTGAGAACAACCAGACAAAGAAAAAAGCGGCTGCTGGGCGCGCCGTTCCTGATCTCGATGGTTATCAGTGTGTAGCGCGCGCGCTGCTGCGGGTCACGTGACAGAGCTGACCAGAAGGGAGGAAGGGGGCGAGGTCAAGGCGAAGGACACCGGGACGCACCCCACCCTTCAATAAAAAAAAAGGAAAAAAAGAAACGAGGTTATTTTTTTTTGCAGTTAATGCTAGGGGAGAGGGTGCACCAACCGCTGTACCGCTGTACACGCGCTTTCCTTCTCTCTTCGAATTGCAAGAGAAAGTTGACTATGCCACGTTTGCAGCCTCGGAAAGCCGGCGAATTCTTTTAGCACGCTCCAAACCTGGAAATGGCGGGCGCCGGCCTGAAGCTCGGCTTGCGCCCGAGCGAAAAAAAAGCACCCAGCGCGAGATCGTAATTTGACTGCTGCAACAGCGGGCCTGCTCTCGCAATGCTCGATGTTCGTACAGCCACGTGTTCGCGCGTTACCTTCGCTGAGTCTTGAATTGAGGCGAAAGGGAGTCAAGAAGTATATTCTTTCACGCGGTCGAGTCCTCTGCGAGAGAGATTCGAGCTGAATAAGTAAATTGAAGCAACAAAGAACGCCAAAGTTTTAAAATTCTGTAAAAAAATATCGCTCGGCAACGTCGCATGTTTACGTAAAAAAAAAAAAAATGTTTATTGTTGTTGCAGTACAAGCGAACATCAGCTCAATCGAAATATAAATATAATTACTTGCATTACGCGGACGATTGTAAATCAATAAACCGGCGCTCCCGGCTTTCCCGAAACAGGCTGCCACTACTTACTGAAACTGGCGTGCCGATGCCCCCGACCTGTACGTCCAGTATTAAACGGGCTCCGGAGAGCCGTTTGATTAAACCGATACAGCTTGCCGGTCACCGGTCACCCGTTTGTGCAACATGGCCACCGGTTTGAGCAAACGTGCGACAACTTTGCCCAAACGAGTGACCCATTTGCCAAGACAACTGACCCGTTTGCCAAAGAAGTGACCTGTTTGCCCAAATAGGTGACCGTTATGGCTCATACGGGGGACCCCTTTGACAAACTGGTGGTCGGTATGGCTAAACTGTTAACGGTATGAACCCGTTTACGTTCATACAGGCACCAAATGTTTTTTTTCCGTAGGGTCATACTTTGAGTTATGGTGTCTCGACCTTTTTGAAGTAAACAAGAAAAACAAAAACGATTTTGCCTGCATGTCCTAGTTTCTATTTTAAAAATTCACGAAGGTTATGGTTTTCGGCACCTCTCGACAGCTTCACCATCTTCCGAGTCATGTGCGCTGTCATGTGACAAGGGGACGCGCGGTGTTCCGGAGAAGCTTTCTCTCTAAAGCCATCAGGTGGCAGCGGAAACTCACCCGCTCGCGACCACGTGACCACGTTCTTGGGCAGCGCGTTCAACATGCCGAAAAGAGGAAAGTCTTGTACGGGTCCAGCCATCCCCATCCGGATCAACCCCGTCCACCTACGGCTTCTGGCGGCTGTTCGCTGTAACAGTGAGAGCCAACGGTATTGTGGACCTCGGATAGATGATGCCACTAAAACGTTTTTCTAATAAATGTTTTGTTGAAGATTCCGGGTTTTTGACGCATTTATATTTATGGTGGAACGACAAGATTTATAAAAACAGTAACTTTTATCGAGCAGGTATTTGCACAATTTCCTTTCTCTTTACATGTCCCCCACTGTCTTACACCGCGTTGTTCTCTTGGCCGCCGCTCGTGCCTGCAGGTCGGGAAATATTCTAATTTTTGCCTCGCGATCACTCGAGGCAAAACTTTGCCTCGCGTAATCAACCTGTAAGTGGGTCGAACAGAAATGCTGAGTTCATTTCACAAGTGTTGAATGCTCAGCCTGCATGGTTCTTTAGAGCGGCAATACAAAAATAACATTCGGTGCAGAACACGCAAACGCACTCTTGCAGGTGTGGAATACATTTGACCAATCTAGGGTGCAAGGAATAAAATTTTGTGAGTCCACCCTTCCGAAAGAAACGGTATGAAATTTAACACGGTATCATTCAAACTGGATTATCTAACCGGGAGTCTAACTGTAAAATATGCATACCATGACCAAACCGTATAGCCAGTGCATACCGAAATCTGAACTGGATTACAGTATACTGTAAAATGAACCTTGTGCAAACCGTCTGGCCGGCATAATCTGGACTGGATTACTGTAACCGTAAAATGAACGTGTCCAAACCGTTCGGCCGGTGCAAACCATAATCTGAACATGATTACTCAATACTCTACAATAAACCGTGTTGCCCTACTGAAAAAACATATATTTTTCATACAGGTTGACTCGTTTGGGTCATATGATGTTATGGACATACGGGGCCCGTACGCAAACAGGTCGTACCATATGTGAACGGGTCGCAAACAGGAGCACCTGACCTGATACGGGTCGACCGGTTATGCGGGTTCACCCATCATGCAGGTCCACGCGTACAATTCCTCTTCGAAAAAACGTGAGCTAGCAAACCCCGGTTTGCCCTTCGTATTCTGAGGCTCTCCACTGAAATGAACTCCCGGCACCCTTCCTAAAATGAGCATGCAAAATGAACTAACAAAATGACTCGAAAGCAGGTATAGTTGACGAAACAGATATATTAGACTCATGACAAAGCAAATAACCCAGCACCATGATCACATCAAAATGAAAACTGAGTTAGATCCCAAAAGTAGCTTAAAACAGCAGCTTCCTGTTGATATCTTGAAGTTGCCGCGCAATATACTTGTTCATGAGACCCCTCCGATTCCTAGGCGACACAACCAAGGGTGCTTGCCCGATGTATATGTCGAAGGCATCTGAAGATGAAAAGAATGTGGAAATTATCACCATGCACCGCTGGTAAGTCAAACCTGCTTATATCTAACTCGCAAAAAAAATTTACCAGTTTGATATAGCGGGTAATTTTATATAAAATATTTAATTAATTTGACATCAAACGAGCATGCCACATTTAGAAAAGTTGTTTACTCTTGAAGTAGCCTCTGTACGTCATGAGGGACGTTCTACACGGCTATTCAGTAGCCGATTCCTCGTTTTTAAGTCTTACCGGCTCACCCTCTCCCCGCTTCCTACGAAAAAGAGAATAAATGTTTTTCTTGTGCGCGGTTTACGTGGTTGCCCAAAAGAACAAAAAGCCAGCTTTCTCTGCTAGCTGGCTTCCCCTCAACGTGATGCCACGTTGGGAAAAAGCCAGCTTGCAGTGCAAAACGGCGCTCTTGGCAGTTTGATCTATTGGGAGACGGTGCAATTTTGGTTCAATTTAACCGCATTTTTCGCTATGCGTTTTTATTTAACCTACTACTCTGTCCTTAAATAGTTTTATAAAAGGTATAGTTTGAATTAATCGGGTTTGACTGTAGCCCTATATAAAAAAAACACATTGCAATCACATGTTAATTTGTTGCAATAGTGTATTTATTAAGGTGCAACTGAGAGAAATTAGCAAGGATCCTATTGATATAAAAGCCTAAAATAAGTCAGACAAAATATTTGCCACCTTAAATCTGACCACCTTCTAAATGTCAACTCTGTTTTGAAATCAACACAGCCAGCCTGCTCTGGGCTACACTATGTTCAGCCTAAACTGACAGTGCCTTTCGCCGAAACAACCAAAGGCCTGTCTCTGATTCCTTGACTTCTCTCTCTGCATGTGAGTCTCCAGGGGGTGGGGGGTTTATCATGTGGTTTAAAGTTGACAGTTTATTGGACCAACGGGCCCACAGCTTCTACGGCCCAGTCAGCGTAGGCGCGAATTGAGTAATGGCGACGCGAAATGAACGGCACCTCGCGGCTTGGACACAAAACTGTCAGGGTGGGTGCACACGAATATCAGGGTAAATTCAACAAAAATGCCAGCTAAATTCCTTATTCACAATGCACCGACAGAAATGCTGGTTCTGAGGGCATATTAGTGAACGCTCAAGAAAGGCTTAATCATGCAGTTGTTTGGGGAAGAAAGTTAGATTCACCCAAATAGAAAGTAAGCTGGTGAACGAAAATTTAATTTTTCCCATGACTGGCAAAGAAAGAGACAAATTTTCTAAAATGTGACTTTCACGAGTGTCTATGGACATTCGGTGTATGGCACACTTATCGTAACGGGGATCGAAACGGCGTAACGAGCACAGGAGTAAATGTGTTTCGGCCCCAACGTGCACAAGTGCTTGCCGAGAGACACGACAAACAGCAGCAATAGTACCGAGCACAGTGTGTCATGGTGTTTCGGCTCATATTCGCCGTAATAGTACCCGATATTCCTCTGAAACCACAGCCTATTGTGGCTAGGTGGAGAAAACTGATAAGTGCAGCTTTATACAGAGCTACGTCTGTGACGACAGTCAAAGCGATATCCAGTAAACAGAGGTAAAGAAAAACCTCATTAAATTTCTGCATGTCGAGAACAAGCATGACAAAGCTAGGAACAATTGAAAATTATTTAACTGAGTTACTAAGGAATATTGAGTATGTGTAAACAGCACTTTACCCTTTAATAATTAGAGCGATTCCTTGTAGGTGTTAAGTGTTGTAACCCCCTGTGCAGACGTCCGTGATTAATACATTCTTCCGTCAAGCTTGTCATCATCATAATGAATGGTGCCTTTCTTCATATGGAAGCTACTTCTTTGCATATAGTTAATTTTGTATTTTCTGAATAAAGAGATTGAGCTCTCAAAGTAAGCAACTGAAAGTCATAAAGATTTCTGCAAATAAATGGCAGAGTTTGGCATGTTGGGAGCAAAGAGAAACAACTTACTGTCCACGGCTGCCAGCTTGTTAGGAGTCAGTGCCCTTTTCGGTTAGGTAGATTGAAAGATGGTAGCGGGCTTTGACAATCCGTTTGTCATCGGGCGCAGTGGTCTTCCACTTCTTCACGTAGTGAGATAAGCCATCTGCAAAAATAGAGGAAACAATCATCAAACAAATGAAATTTTAAATCCTTTGCGAATTATATTTTAAACAAAACTCTCTCAAAAGGGCAGGACGTATTTTTTTTTACTCAATAAAATAAGGGGAACAAAAAATAACATCTAAAGATATATGGGTATCCATAGAGGCTTCTCAAAATTAAAGTTAGTTCCGTATTTGCCTAGTGATCATTTTCTGGATACAGGATTGCAGATTCTGGGCGACATGAAAACGCTGCACTTTTTTAACCAGTTGCAGTCAGTCAAAAATATCAAAAGCATTAGGGCAGGCCTTCATTTTCGGAAAAGCGCAGATATTGTCACGAATGACAAAGGATGAGGCCGCAAATAAATGGGGAACTAAACGTTTAATGGGGCGAATTTGTGTCAAACCAACTAGAGGATCACAGTCGCAGGCGTCGATGTGAGCAAAACAACGGGATAAAATGCTGGGGCGAGACTAACTCAGGCTCGACATGCGGAGCCTTTATGTTAACGTGTGGGCTTCTCAAACAATCGGCGTAGAAAGCTTGGCACATAGGACTTTTTACCTCTTGTAAGCAACAGGGTTCTCGAGATTACCAGAATGCGACATTACAGAAAAAACAAAAACACGTATCTGTGGCCAGATATCGAACCTCGGTTTTTTGCGTTGGAAGCAAGCACAAGAACCGTTAGGCCATGGCAGCGCTGCCAACTAAGCCAGCTGCGTGCGCGGCAATATTTCCCAATTTTTGAAACCCGAATGGGTTTTATGAAACTAAGGTTAATCCCAATTTTTTCTAAACGCCCTCCTGCCTGAAAGGTGAAAACCAGTTAAATGGTTGAAAATAATGAGACATTGCGGATTCACTTAAAAAATGCCTCCATAGTCACCCCACCTAAAAAAAAAAAAGGATTAAGGAACAAAAATATGGCCATATTTAACGATATTTAAGTGTCTGCTTTTTTTCGCTCCCTGCCTTTTAGTGGTTCAGGAGACTGAGTAAACAGACTATATATTATTTCGACAACGCGATGAACACTTGGATATGTACGATGGGGCTACGTGATGGTAAACGCGTGCAGCTAATGACATTACCTTACCTGGAATCCCAATTGGCCACAGCCATTAAATATTTCCCTCTGAGCGCAAAATAATAAGTATGATTATAAATTCACAATCCTATTTTTTTATAAAAGTTGTTTTATCGAGGTTTGAGAGCATTAAAGTAAACAAATGGTTTGAAAACTGTGGAAAACACAATAACAGCACCTAGTTGACATGCCTCCCGAGGAGTGGCACAACCTTCCCACCATATTATGTAAGGAAAAATCCTTTTCTTTTCTTCAATTTGTTAAGTTATTTCACTCACAACTTCCGAAACAATGTAAATCTTGGGGAAAAAAACAACAAAACGTTTCACTGTGTTACCATGTTGTCAGAGGTAAACCTCGCTGCAAGTTTCACACCAGTCGAAAAATTGTCCCAGAGGCCCTATAAAGGAGTACTCAAACTAACCGTTTACTTTCCCAAAAGGCTGTAGGACCGTTCATCGGAAAGCCACAAACTCCAAGACATCACTTTTAGAACAATATCCTGAACGAATGGATGTATCTTTTGGGAAAGAAAGATGCGATTAAGCGAAGCTGGCAGGCCGTTTGATATCATCACTTCACAGAGCTCCTTCGAAGCTTGCCTGGGGGCAGAGAAGGCCAGAAGCCCGGTAATGTGACTTCAGCTTCGCTTAATTGCTTTTTTTTGCCAAAAAACATGGGCATATATTCAAAATACTGTTATAAAAGTGATGTCATCTGGTTTGCAGCTTCCAGTTGAACTCTCCCACTGTCTTCTTAGATGAAATGCAAATATCGGTTCGGTATCCATCTAAGCACACTCACGATATCTAGGAAAATAATATTTTGAGATGCCCTTACTTTTCCAGGTTTTCCCTGATAATTTCATGTGAAATTCTCTGATCACTGTAGAAGCGGTTAAATATATAAGACCAATACAACACAAGGCATTGAGAATCGAGCACTGTGAGGATCATTTTGCACGGGCTTAATCAAACTTTCACATTTCAAAACATTCGGGTTCCTCCAGTCCCGATTAAACGTGCACTTTCTTGCCGCCGACATCGTCAGCCAAGATGCCACTCCGGAAACAAGATAAAACCACGACGCTCAACCACACCAGTCAATAACCAAATGACAGCATGGCGGGCAGATGCACACTTTTGGGTACTTTCGACTTGGATTGAATTGGGGTCTGCGACTTTGACATTTTTTACTAAATCTAGTTGTTCTAACTCGATCTAGCTTAGCGTAGAACCCTCAACCCAATCCTATCCAATTCAAGGCTCGGACTGGATTTGTCGGCTGTTCCCTTTGCATAGGGTAGCACACTCTACACCGGGTGAGCAGAGCTCGCGCTCTGCTCTAAGCAGAATTTGTTCCCTAATTTTCTGCCCCTAAGTCCTCAAGCCTTTGCTCAGGGCACTCGATGGCGTTTGCGGCTTGTTTTTCCTGACTGGGCTCGCTTTTTTACAATATCCCTGACAATTCCATGATTTTTCCCGGTAATTAAAATTTCCCTGACAATTCCCAGTTTTCCCGGTCACTAGACACCCTGAAAATACATATGGTGCTCTTTCATTGTAGGGCACACAGTGCTACACTTTTCCCCGAATAACTCTGTTGGCGGCTCCGAGAAAGTACACATGTCAGCCAATAGACAGAACCGAGAGAGTTCAAAATCAGCTGAGGTCATCAAAATTTAAAGGAGTGATTTTTTTCGGCATTGTCTGCTGCAAACACAGAGGTATACACTCAAAGATTGTGTCTGAAAACATTGTTTAAATATTTTAGGATCATTTTATCACTAAAACAAAACTTCCTAGTTGAAAAAATAGCGACTCACAAGTGTTTTTTTTTTTTTTTTTCTTCACCGAATTAAAACTTAAAGATACCTACTTGAATGTTAACTGAATTCACTGTATATTCGTGAGGCTTGGCAGACCTTAGATGGGTGAATAACCATTATTGGCTGTGCCTGTTAAAAGTGCAACGTAAATGCTTTGGAACACGCGTCAGCGGCTGCTCCAGTCAAGGCTACCCGCCCGCGCTTGCACAGCCTTCGCAGTTAGTTCATGCTGAGGCGAGACGGAGGTATAGTGCCATTTGCACACTCAAGATAGCAAAACCCACCACATGTCGGCTCCGAGCGGCATGATGATGATACCCACGATCTATTTCGCGTATGGTCTATAAAATCTATATCATGCACGATGCCGAACCTGCCAATTGCTGCATAGTTTAGAGTCGGGAAGGTGGGCATGCAGCAAGGCAAGCACTTGCAATAGCATCCACTTTGGCAGGTGTAATGGGCTCCTTCCCACGGCGTCATTCTTTGTCACGCCTAGAAGGCTGGCCTTTCACGCTCCTATTTACTGGGTCCTCGTCCTTGTAGATCCACCGGGCCAACAGGATCAGCCGTGCGAGTCGGACTTGGCCTTACCTATGGCCCAGTCAAATTTTTTTTTTTTTCTGGTAGGGAAACCCCGCTGCAAGTGACGCTGCAAGTGTAAACATCATCTTAAATAAACAGGTGCTCAAGCAAGTTTTAGTACAGGCATAGTGCTTGGGCACATACCCCACTGGTGCAATTGCCATCATGTTCCTCCCCTGTACTAAGAGTTGTCCCAAGGAAGCAACAATGATGTTACAAAACCGAAAGTGTCATGCTGTCGAAAGTCTGCAGTTGGTCTTCAAACATCTGATGAATAAGACAAGCAGGCACAAGTGCCGGTGTCGTGATGGTGTCCCAACCAGTGACTTTGAAGTGAATGTGGACTTTCGAGGCACCAAAAAGGATGGTGCGGTACACGCACCGGATGGCTAACATTGCCTAAAAACCCTTGATGCGTTGGTGCTTGTTTCGTAAGTGGAATCAAAGCGCCTGAGCACAAGGCCCGTCCACCACTTGGAAGGAAATTGCAGTGTAGCCCTGAAATGAGAGGCACTTGGAAGTGAGTGGCAGCACAGCACTCAGTCGTGGCACGTCTCTCTTGCGTTCACACAATTAAGGCTGGACCACATGCAAGCGATTCAGTGAGCCACGAGAATAGCATCGGCGACAGCAACAAGTGACGGAGATTTCGCACTGTCGCTCGTAACGCAGCTCGGTTCTTGAATTTCTAGAAAAGGTCACTTATCCCATTGATCGCTTTCATGCAGTGTGCCTCGTCGTGCGGCTGAGCGATTGCGAAAAGGATCGCTCGCTTTATGGTTGTCGGCGCTTGCAAAATGTGAAGCGTGTATTTTATGTAGGGCTTTGTCCATGCCGGCTCTCAGGCTGCAGGCAGAACTTTGGGTTTCAGTGAAATACGACTACATGATTTCTCACTTAGCTTATGTACTGAGGAGGAAAGCTGAGGAGGAAGTAGTTTAAAAATCAGTTCATGGTGTCTTCAAGAAAGTTGTCCGAAACACCTCGTTTTCTGTATTTTGATTGCTGTCTACAGTGCCGTCCGACGGCACTCCACTCGAGCCTACAAGTGCCGTCCGAAAGAAAGTTGGACGGCGCTTGTATCACTGGGGAGCTCTTAACCAAGCCCCGCCTGCATTCACGCCGCCTTCCGGCGACAGTATGGGACTGCTAATTACAAAACTATTAACCCACTTGGTCCCGCTGCACATGCCGCTCCACAGCGTCCAGCCCCTGTCCCATACCAAGCCCCGTTGTCTCCCATGCACTTCCGGAAAAGGAGCCCCATACCATTTTGTTCAACAAAGTTTCATCGAAGCTTCTGCCTTAATTTCAGTGTTGATGGTAAAAAATAAATGTCGTAACTATCGCCAAATGCCCCGACAAAACAGAATGCTCAAAAGAAAAAATTAAAAAAGTAAGCCCACACTGTGGTTCGAACCCGGGTCCGCTGCGCATGAGGCGAGCTACGCTACAATTTTCACTAAGCTACACTCCTACTTCGTAAAACTCGTTTTGACAATTCGCTTTACACAAGATATTGGGACGGCACATGAAGGCTTGCGTGGAGTGCCATCGCACGGCACGTGAACGCTCTGAAGAGTGCCGTCGAACATAACTCGACACTACATTTTTTTGTAACTTCTCATTGTGTGTTCTTCCCCCGACCTTCATAATAAACATCTTAATTACAAAAGTGAGCTCAACAGTTAATTTTAATTCACAATAAACCACTGCCAGAGGGCTAGCAAATAAGTGCAACATACCGTAAAGTTCCGAGAGAACGCCCACCCCCAAGAGGTCGCCCATCGCGTTTTTCTAGCTAAATATCTGTAACATAAATATTTCGAAGCCTCGCCCACCCCCTGATTTCCGTCGGACGTCGCGCAATGTCCGACGGGAATCGCCTCAACCACGCAATTTCCTGTACCGGCACGTCAGACAAGGAAGTTTATTGCAGATTCCCGCGTTTTATTATTGTTTTTCATTTTTAGCCTTAGGTGAAGTGTTGTTTTCAGCACGTTTCCTTCGTAGATCTCTGACCATAATAATTTCCTTCGCCTCTATTTTAGCCTTCGAGTTCGAACTTCTGAATTTGCTCCCCAATGTGCGGCACGAGGTGCACCTTCGCCGCCAGGACACGGCGCAGGTCCTGGCGAACCTGGACCAGCTGGCAGTCCGCATCGCTCAACTTGAGCGTGCGGACTGCCCGCCTGACGCCCCAGTGCCGCCAGCGATTTTTATTTTACCGCTGGCGACAATGGAAGAATTTGAGACGGCGGAGAGGCGCCTCATCAATCCTGCGGATCAGGCTGTTCTGGTGAATATCAAACTTTTTTTCACTATATGTTAGTACTTTTTGGCTCAAGTGGTTTGAGAATTGGAGCGACAGCACATGTTCAACTGCTTCATATCGAAATTTTACCAAAATGTAAACTTAACCATTATTTCTATTTAGTCACAGACAGCCACTTATCAAGGCCGCTTTACGATCGAAGGTATGGCCTTATTGTTTTCACATCTCTACATACATTTGAGTCGAGAACAGGGGCATATAGAATGATTAAGGGCAATCAGTGCTCGCTGGGAAGAATAAAATGAAGGGAAGGAGGCAACAAGAACATCGATATGACCTTCGGTTGGTCGCATTATAGTTTCTTTCTGGTTGCCTATGGGTTCACTATGCAAATTTTGAGAATTGAAAGAAACATTTTTATATTCACTAGGGCCCAAGTTGATGTGAACATTAAACAGGCGGAAACGAAATTTTAGCGCCGATCTTTTTGCATAAATATGGGCTAGGCAGAGGCACCACCTCTGAAATATCAGTATCGCGCTGTAAAACACAGGAGAACTAATTTTAAACCTCTTTAAACGATTTCAAATTTCCATCTGGTGGATGGTGAGAAAGTTCTCGTGACATCACCTGTGGCATAGGAGCAGCGCCGTTCTGCGCAAATACGGCCTGCCGGCAGAATCAGCCTAGGCCTGAACGCGTTTGCGAAGCCTTGTCGGAGAAAGCCAAAGCGTTGTCGCGTAGTTGGCGTAGTTGGCCACTGTGAGCTCGTTCTCATTGCGGCTCTTTGCACGACTTGAGGCGAGCACGCTTCTCGCACGGCCGATATTGGTTGCTGCGAGTCGCAAGCTGCGAGCCGACGTTAAAAGAGATACGTTTGAACTACGAGAGTGTCAGCAAGAACCACGCAAATACCTGTTCAGACTCGAAGCGGACACGCGCGTTTGATCGAAGTGCTGGATTCGCTCTGTTAGACCGCGTTTCGGTAAGCGCTTCTGGACCGATCTTTTACGATTGCAATACGATACTGACGTGAAACTCGGCAAAGAAAGGTTGGAGCGACATCGCGTAGCTCCCACTAACGGCTATAGCTCAACAGTGACGTAGCGTCGTGTCAGAATAAAAATGGCATAACAATAAGAAAGTGTCCATACCGTGTTTCGAAGCTAATCCGTATGGCGTTTATTTAAACTCTACGTCACACAAAACAAGGAGATACTATCAATAAAAGTCCCTTTTAGACGACAGTGTTCGTCACAGCTGCCTCGGAAAAGAAGGAGATCGAGATGACAAGGGGAAAAGTTTGACCTCTGACATATAGTTCAGGCATCAAACTATTCATCCGGGAAGGGTCCACAATGGTCGCGCTGGCATATTCCATTCAGCAGGCCAGCCGGTCGTGGGCAGACGGTCTTGGCCAAGGACCGCCGGAGCAACGGTACGCCGAGTCGGTGCTGCTGCTAGGCCTACTATATTCTGCCGAGCTCGCTTGGTCGGTGGAATCGTGGCCGTTGTCGCTCTTTTCGGGTGTTTGTGGATTCAGCGTTCTTTTTCGTCCTGGTCTGTTTTAAGTACTCCTTCCTTCTTTCTTGCTGCTTAAAGTCGGGACGCGCGAGAAGAGAACGTAGAAAAATAAATGTTCGTCGGTCGTCGCGACCAAATAACTGAGCGACGCTGTCGGCCATGTTGATTTGATCGTAAAACGTGCGTAAGACAGCTTCGGAGCAGTCGTAGAATTCTGTCGTAACCTGCGCAAAACGTTACGACAATTGCGCTTCGAGAATACAAGTTTTCTCTCATATTCGTCGTACGCACTTTCTTCGTCGTAAGTTCGCTTTGAGAATCCGGCCTCAGAGCTGGTATTGTCGGTAGTGCCGTGGTTGCGAATTGCCATGGTGCAGCGTGCGTGAGCCCTTGCACATCTCAAACGGCCGCGTTGTCACAGGTCGTAAATCGTCAACGCGCCACCAAGTGGCAACGCTCGTAACGACAACATCCACACAGTAGCCTGTCCCGTCTGGCACAAGTGACGTCACGAATGCGCCGAATATCCCAAGACGCATCGCGCTCTCCGATGGCTGATTTTCGAGCGCGCGCCCATTGGCCCAATCGGGCCCCTCAGGGTGAAAAATATAGCCATCCGTTCAAAATACAAACGTGCGATTATGATTTACGGATATCACGGATCACATTAAACCTATTTCTGACCGTAATAGGTGCATTTTAAGTTTCGCTTTAGTATTCCTTTAGGCAGCCTTAGGATATATTTACATAAAAAAATAATCAAGTTTATAATTTTATGTTAGAACCCATTTTTCCTAAAAGGCATACCTTTCAATATGCAAATAAAAAATTATGTAAGCTAGAAACTCTCGAACTAAGTGTGTCAAACCATCTTAGTTCCATTTATGACCGATTCATATGACCGCGGAAAAAATGATCATGTAATGACATGTCCGCGGTCAATTACCTGAAGCAGATCCACACAAAGGAGGCGACGAGCAGACGACAGCGAGGACGGACCGAACACGTTCCCGGCCGACAGTGCCGCAAAACTCAAGCACTGCACTGTGGCACTGCTGAGAAAAGAAAAGTCACTGTTTGCTACAACAATAAAGATTAGTGCGCTACTGTTATGTACAGAGCAAGACAAAACTATGTGATAGGCCGCTGTGAAAACTACATCCTCGGCGGACCAATCATACATTTTTTTTTGCCAGCGATCATGCTCCCGCCCATACCCATGCACAAAATGCGGAGTCAGGGGATGAGAGGCAGCCAGTTGATTGGTTCAGCGGGCACGTAGTTTACGCCGCAGTCTTAGCTTAGGCATGACAGTGTCATAGGCATGCTCCTATTCGAAAAGGGTTCGGCGTAGACGCAACAAAGTCCGGGGCTCGTGGAGGGGCATTTGGGGATGCTTTCACAAACTCTGTGCTCGTGCACAACACTTCTGTAGACCGCAGTCACAAGAAGGGACGTGCTGGATGAAAGGCTCATGGGACATGCAAAAAATATTGCGGCGTGCTAGCCAAGCTTTGACAAAAGCTTCTGACACGAATCCAAGAGAATTCGTGTTGGCCGTCAAAGCTTTTGCAGCTTCTTTCACACGTGAAACCAAAAATCGCGTGACAATATGAACCAACAAATACACGAAACACAACGATGCACCATCTTTTTTTAACCATCGGAAAAGAAGGAAACATTGTGCCATTGCCAGATTAAACACTTTTCTAGTCAATTGCCCACCGAAAATCCGCGAGCGAAAAAAGGCCATTTTACTCCACGTGTCTGCGGCGATGCGCGGATTGCAGGAATCTGTGACATGACGGTCACATGATACACGGCCTGTGGACGAGAATCACTGTTCGGTCCGTCATGTGAATATGCCATTAGCGGTTATATTGGAATATTAAGCATGGTTCATCTAACCAGAATGTCGGGGGGTTAAAACTTAATTGATGGGCAAACTTCATTGTAAATAGGATATTGTTTTGGCTGCCATTTACAGTAAACTCTCACTTCAGCGAACTTCAAGGGACTCACGGATAAAGTTCACATAACTGAACGTTTGCTAAACTTAATATTGTAACTATAGTCAGTTACAGGAGGGAAGCTCAGCAGGGGCCAATTACCTGATCTATTACTTTCAGTAAAAGTCTGGATAGATCTTCAGTGTGATGATAATGCAAGTATTGCAAAGGTGCAAGCGAGCTGGACAATAACAGTAATAACTCTGGAAAAGAGGTATGGCGACAAAGGGCAAACACAAATCTCCAAATGCGGCTAGGTGTGTTTGGAGATTGGTGCTTGTCCTTTGGCTCCCTTGTTCCCCTTCTCCAGGGTTTAATATTGTTAGATCTTCAGTGCTCTCTTTTATAAAATACTGTAGTGAATACAGTCAACAGAATAATGCAATGTCCGATTATCCTTTCACTTAGGTGAGATGGATGCTATACCATAGTAAGTTTTATTCTTACTCATATTCAACTAACTTTGATCCTTAAAGTGCAATATTTGTTTCTTTTATTCGTGTAGAAGGAGCAACTCTCCGGCCTGGGTGGCGCAACGATTGTGGAGGCTGTGCGGCGCGCCCTGAGCTGTTCCTGCGGAAGCAGGTGCAGGTGCACTTCAGCATCTGCGGCCGCAGGGGCAACAAGCGGCCGTTCAGGGGCACGCAGCTCCGTACCGTGGCCACGGTACGGAGCTGCGTGCCCCTGAACGGCCGCTGTTGGTAAAGTGTTCTCATTCCACACCTTCATTGCTAATTAAAAATGATGGCACCTTCTTTCTTTTCATCCGTCAGCTGCCAAGAATCTGAAGAATTACTAGATCAGTTTTAGGCAAAATTTTTGGTTTGTAAACGTGCGCGCAAAGTGGCCAGCTTATTTTCATATAACTCCTGAATAAGTGTTTAGTAAAGCAAGCACTTTTTTATCATCATGGTTAGTCATTTCCCTTGATTTTCAAATCAAGTCGTGGCTGTTCCCTTCTGGCTAGTGATCTTAGGTGGTAAGCTGATGTTTCAAGTAATGCACGTGCCATGTTAGTGTAATTGCTATGGAATCTGGAATATCAAAAACTTAATCTTTCAGGGACTCTAAACAGATTGCACCATAAATATGTGTTAGTTTGTACCGTAGCAAAATATTTCTCAATTTTTGTTTCCATACTTGTAAATGCGACTGAGTTGAAAATGAATACTTAAAATTGAAAGAATAAAACGCAGAGGACAAACACAGGAGCAATTACGAAAGAATGTGGTAGTCCTGTGCTTGTCCTCCGCGTTTTATTCTTTCGATTTTAAGTATGGTTTGTATATACGGTAAACCCTCATTCATACATTCCCAGTTAAAAATTATTTCGGCTGTTACAGTCGGGAACGGCAGTCCTGTTGAACTCTCATGGGGTTATCTGTTTTAATTCTGTTTCTTTTGTTTGCCTTTTCAGCTGTTACACCTCTTTTTCATTTTGCTTCTTCATCTCTTTTTCTGGCACGCATGCTCTATTCCGTCGTTCACAGCGGCTTAGGTCCCCTGGTCGCACTAATTTAATTTCAAACGGAGATCACAGTTCATAATCATGCACTGCCCATGATGCGCGTGCATGAAGCTTCATCGCTTTGCAGTGGCTGGTGAGAGCAGCGTCTGGGTTCTCTCAAACGGGGCATACATTTTACTTATACTTATGTTAGTTAACAGATTCCTATAGGTGGTGAAATAGCATTCACCACTGCTGTCAATGCTTAAAGTTGGCTTTGAATTGTGTTTGTGAGCAGGAAAAAGTGGGGTCATGTGCAGTGACGTCACTATAGGGTCAGTGGCACGGGAAGGTAGCCTGCTCACAGCCCCCCAATGTTGCGTGGCCCGCCATGACACCCCCTTGAGCGCTGCACCTAAGGCGGTGCCCCCCCCCCCCCCTACCTTTCCCATTTGTGAGTTGTGAATGCGAAAGCATCCAAGCCGCTCGTCTGGTGCATCCCCCCCCCACTCTTCCCTCTTGTGACACCACTGGTCATGTGCAATGTTGGTTCTTTTCACTGAGTTGGTGCAGTGATGTATGTGTGAACAGGCCTTTGTAGACCAACACATGGCTTTGATGTCACGCCGCCGCAGTGATGCTGTTTTCAAAATGGTGCGTGCACAGACACTTCACCTCACAGGAAGCTCGTTTTCTCGTTTGCACAGTGTCCACACTTAATGTGGTCAAATGCAGGCTTGTTTAAAAGATCGCGTTGGCCTATAGGTCGACCTTGTTTGGTTATGATTACAGATCAACTCCTACTGGTAAAGAACAGTTTCCAGCAAAGAGTTAACTTGTTTAGAGTAAATATGGTAATTCTTTCTCGGCAGCCCTAAACTCGACTTGGAATAAATTACTGCACGAGAGTTTCCCGCTGTCTGTATAGGCCCCTAATGCATTTTGTGAATTGCTTTGTGGCGTGTATAACATTCTCTCCTGCTGTTTTTTTTTTCTTTTTCTCCAGCTATAATCCGGAGCCGCGTGGAGAGCAACGTGGCGGACCTGTAGAGGGCCATTGGGGACTACTTGGCTGGTACCCCGAATCGCGAGGGAGGCATGGCTGAGAGGATGGCCAAGAAGATTTGGGACACAGCCATCCTCTCAGCCCAATTAGTCACTCTCCTGCCCAGCAGCCCGCCGGAGAGTCACCTTGACATCCTCCCTGACGTCCACGCCGACATCCTGAGCAAATGCTCACAGACGTGACAGCAAGCCTGGCAAAAGCCAAAATTGAAAATAAAAAAATAAAAAAAAACATTGTTCTGAGCCTTCTTTCTCGTGCATTCAATCCACAAACTTGTAGCAAAATTGAAATGGAAGACTTTAAATTGTTTTGTTTTGTTGCGATTCAGCAACTCATGAAGACATTGTGAAAAATCGATTTGAACTAGGTAATTGCAAATCGGTTTTGTCCACTCTCATATTTCTTGATGCAAAGACTCATGTAATGCAAGCTTATCAAAGTGTAAAAATCGGGCCTCCCAGGATGCTTGCAAGGTTTGCTCACAGTTAAGTGAAATGGATCCTTGGCAATGGACTGTTTTTACACTAAGCTCGTTTGATTTACCTGCACCTTTTGCACTGGTGCAGAAAGGTATAGGGCAATACTTCTGGTGTGTGTATTGAGATACCACTGAAAGCACACCCGCCTGCTCTTTTCTGCACCGGTGCAGGAAAATCGACTGAGTTTTACTGTACAGCGGAGATTGTCTGAGGATTGAACTGCCACCCTGGCCCGAGCTACATTTTAATCGTATTGCCAAGCTTGGCTGACTGCTGAAATGCCATCCTATCCCAGTGTGATGATGTGGGGGAAAGCAACGACTCACGTGAAACTAAACTATCTTGGACTAATCAAAGGGCGACGAAGAAGACGCAGTGAACGTGGTTAAGATGGGAGTACCTAGAAGATGAGGAAGTTCAAGGCAAGAGATGGATATACCGAAAAACGAAGACGACGACGGGAAGGGCTGGAATGGATGTACCGAAAAAACGAAGACGACGACGGGAAGGGCTGGAATGGATATACCGAAAAAACGAAGACGACGACGGGAAGGCCTGGAATGGATATACCGAAAAAACGAAGACGACGACGGGAAGGGCTGAAATGGATATACCGAAAAAACGAAGACGACGACGGGAAGGGCTGGAATGGATACACCGAAAAAACGAAGACGACGACGGGAAGGGCTGGAATGGATATACCGAAAAAACGAAGACGACGACGGGAAGGGCTGGAATGGATATACCGAAAAAACGGAAGACGACGACGGGAAGGGCTGGAATGGATATACCGAAAAAACGAAGACGACGACGGGAAGGGCTGGAATGGATATACCGAAAAAACTAAGACGACGACGGGAAGGGCTGGAATGGATATACCGAAAAAACGAAGACGACGACACACAGGCTCGTTACACGAGAGAGAAGGGCGGGCAAGGCACGGAACCCGGCTCGACAGCGGTGGTCCCGGCAGCCAAGGAGGAGCCCGGACGGACGAGTCCAGGCCCGTGGGGCTTTCACCCAAGCTCACCGAGAAGCCTCCGCCTGTGCCTAGCAGGCAGCTGAGCATTTTCTGGACAAGACGAACGCCATGCCTACGTCGACGTGCACCACCGTGCCGTAAGCGGATGCTTCGAACTGAACTTTGTACATATAACGACACCATTGTTTTTCTAAATTCTTGTTTATACGACTGTAAATAATATCTACCTTCTTATAGCCACCGCTCTGAAATTCCGAGTCCCTTTAATTATTATTTTTTTTCATCACAATCTGGCGTCCGCGACAGGACTCTCTCTTTTTAACATCTTATAGAGAGCAGAATTCCGGACGGTGCTGTAAGAAGGGATACAGCATGAATCCCGATAAATTGCTCTCAGTCGGGAAAGAGCTGGGGTATGCGGGCGTAGAACTCCGCGAATAGGTTGAAAAAGAAATAGTTAGACAGAAAGAAGAACGGGTCAGAATGAGAGAAGATGCAAGAGAGGCAGCTAAGGAGGCGCAAGAGACGGCTGACAGAGAAGCTCACAGATTCCAACAAGAACAGGCGGTGCTGAAGATGCGCCTTCAGTTGCGAGAAAACAACAGTTCACCTCGAAATGAAGATCCGCAAGATACTGGCAGTGGAGAAAACCCAGGGAGGCAAACATGTTATCGTAGCCCTCATAAATGAATCCCACCGTTTAATGACAAAAGGGACGACCTAGATGCTTACATCCGACGTTTCCAGTGAGTGCCGACCAGTCAGGAATGGCCTCAAGAAAAGTGGGCGATGTCTTTAAGTCTCTGTCTCACCGGTGAGGCCTTAACGGTCGTTGGAAGGATGACGCCCGAGGAGTCATTGGACTATTCAAAAGTAAAGCTTAACCTGCTTCAGCGGTTTCGCTACACAGCAGAAGGCTACCGGGAAAACTTTCGGCAAAGCTAGCCAGAAGAGGCAGAGACCGGGAGACAATTTGCAGCTCGGCTCCTCGGTTATTTCGACCGATGGCTTGAGACGGGTGACACTATTAAGACATTCGAAGGGCTCAGAGATCGGATGGTCGCAGAGCAGTTCTTAAGAAGAGGCAGCACAAAACTGTCTATATTTTTAAAGGAAGAAGACTGCAAAACCCTCGAGAGTTTGGCGGTAACTGCGGACCACTTTGTGAAAGCGCAGGGCCAAACTAGCTTATCTAGCTCGAAAGAAGAGGACCTAAGCCATAAGAGTGGAGGTCGTAATAAAGAGGGTAGTGGACTGAAAGTTCCCACTAAGGGAGTTAGTCGGTGTTCCTTCTGCAACAAGCCTGGACATAAAGCCGCAGAATGCTGAACCAGTTCCCAAGCTCAACACGGATCTGCGTGCTGGAGGTGCGGCAAGCCAGGACACAAATCATTGCTTGAA
>JABSTQ010000397.1:0-41262 GCA_013358835.2 Ixodes persulcatus
TTCGCTGCCCTCTTAGGCTATGTGAGAACTTGTGCATGTATGGAATTACTACCGGTCTTCTTGGCTTGTCCCTGGGGTTTTGATTCACGCCATCACCTTGCTTGATCTCTTTAAGGAGCCTTTCAGCGACCGACGTCAATAAGGAATCTGGGTATTCTGCGGACTTTAACCTTGCGACTTGCCCCTTGAAGCTCTTTTCAGTTGTGTGTGTGCACGATTTGGTGATTGAATTCTTTAGACACATCCTCACGATGCCTCTCTTCACTAGTTTGGAGTGCGCTGAGTGGAATGGAAGGAGCGGTTTATTCCCTCTAGGCTCATACAACCAGCATACATGCCCAGCTAACACTTCTAGTCTAAGGTCGAGGAATCTTAATGAACCTGCAACCGGGAGTTCATAAGTGATTTCCAAAGGTTCCATACAGTTTTTAAAACTGGAAGTAACTTCGGTCACCAAGGCATTAAAGCTGTTGTGGGTTGTGTCTAGAAATATTAAGAAATCATCCACATACCTACAAACCTTCACTACTTTTTACGTATCTAAACTTTCTTGTAGAA
The DNA here is from genome assembly GCA_013358835.2 of Ixodes persulcatus. Taxonomy (NCBI): domain Eukaryota; kingdom Metazoa; phylum Arthropoda; class Arachnida; order Ixodida; family Ixodidae; genus Ixodes; species Ixodes persulcatus. The sequence goes on from JABSTQ010000397.1 coordinate 559, forward strand.
TTCTGTCATAGTGAGCTAAGTAGAGGTCACTGAGGACTGGGGCAATGCTAGATCCGATGCATATCCCTTTCTTTTGAAGATATGTATGTCCTTCCCAGGTAGTGAAGGTGGACTTGAGATACATGGTGACCAAATTCAAAAACTGGCTTTGGGAAAGACCCGACGCTGTCTGGAAGGAAACGGCACCAAAGGCATCGATTTGCTTTTCAATACAGCTTAAGAGGTTCTGCTGGGGCAAGGCATAATAAAGATCCTTGATGTCTATAGAGAACACCTTGAGATCCCGATCTTTATGCTCCTCTAGGAAGCCCAAGACTCTTTGCTTTTGAATTTTTAATATTTATTTTTAAATAATTTCTAAATTTTTTATTATTTTTTTTTCTTTTTATTTTTATTTTTACTTTTATTTTATTATTTTTTTAGTTTTGTAATCTGCATTTGAGGTCGTCATCTCTTTCTTAGGACATAGAGAAAGAGGAGGTGGGTCTAGTTGCATAGAAGAAGAAGAAAATACAAATCCAAGAGTTGTGAGTCAGCGCTGAGTGAGTGTGCATTTTTTGGTGTGTCTGAGTTTGCGAGTGTTTCTCTTGTTGTGCGCTGTTACGTTATTCGGCATAAAAAGTGGCGAAATAACGATAGTCTTACTCCCCGGTCTGGTTGTGTTTGAATTTCCGGCCAATTGCTATTTTGCGTGCCAGAAAAAAAAAAATAAAAAATTTAGTGAGGGATAAGCAAGCGCTCTTCAGATCTTTGCTTGTAGGCGGTTGGCTCTGCCAGCAGATAAGGATCAGGGTTTGTGTGCGGTAAACGGAAAAGCCTAGCAGACGACGCTCGCACCGAAAATATCTTTGTGCGCACGCGCCTAATCTCTGACGTATTACCGCACCCCTCCGCGGCACGGCGCTGGCCGGCCCGGCGGTCGACGCTCGCGTGATATTATTAAAAACTCGGGCCACTGTACTTTCCCTCTTTTCAGTGAGTCTGACCACAGCCAAGGCTTCGATCGGGTGAAGCCAATCAATCAAGCAGCGCCGAAAATACATCGTCATGAAGCTCGTCGTCTTTGAGCGTTTCCTATCACCGATACAATCAATCACACGCGGAGTAAATTCGGCGTCACCCTGCGATTTTTTCGTGAGTGATTGGTTCAGCCGTGGATAGCAAACGCTCGAATCTGACTATCGCCATGAGGATGTACTTTTTTGGCGCTGCTTGATCGGCCCCATCGTATCATAGTCAACTTTGGCCGGACCTAAAGTGAAGGGGAGTGCAGCGTAACTAAAAATAAAACAAACATGAAAATAAATTCAACACTCGATAACGACTTATAGACACTCGAACCACACGCGCGCAAGAAAAACAAAATGAGCACAACTTTTTTTTTTTTTTTTAGAAAGTTATGCGGAAGCCATGCCCTCTCGGAGCAGCAATGACGGACAATGAGAGACGCATCGTTTGCTGGCGGTCGGGTGCAGTAAACGGACACCGCAGCCTTCTCTTTTCTCGGCGCATAAGGCGCATGCATAATGTACTCGGCTAGTGCGCCTTAATGTGCAAGAGGGAACAGTTCCAGAACCAAGAAGCATTCGAAATGAATGTTCGCTTGCGCTACCTGCCAGAATGCATCTAGCACTGCGTTTCCCCGAGAGACCGCGCTTCTGTAGGAGAATCCCTTTCTGGATCTCTTCCTGTATTTTTCGGAGTCTCACAATCAAGCTCTTCCACCAATATTTTTTTTGTAGCATACCTTTAATTGCGTTTGTTATTTCTTACTCTGTTTAGGCTCGCCCATTTTCTTATTTTTATAAATATATCTTTGACTCTTCTATCCCGAAGTTCTGTGTGTAGTTATTCATTTTAATCTATGTGAAGGGCCAAACGAATAATGAGAAGTTTATATATTGTGTGAATCTTTTCTATTTACGTTCACGACACTGATCATGATGCCCAAAATCATACGCCAATTTACTTGTCAAAAAACATCTATACACTGCGCCTTGCAAATTGAAGCTTTCTCCGAAGATTGCAAAGTCTTCGATAGAGTATTGGTTCAATCTTTCATAAGCTGAAACGTGGTGGCACCTAGCCTTTTGTGAGAGATTCAAACTGCAATCTTCCTTATAAATATTTACTTATAAGCTCTAACATTCTCTCGGCATATTTAATCATACAGTAGTACCTATATCATATATGATAATACACTAAATGCGGGGATAGCCGAAAACGTCTCACAGCTAGCTTGTTGCGAAGCAAAGAAAGACAATTTCTTTTTTTTTTTTTTTTACAGCTAGAAGATGGAAGCGAATGTTTCATCTCCAGCTATAGCAAATATTGTCTAAAATATTTGACACCTTTCGTTTTTTGCATTTTGAATAAATGGAATAAAAATTTTAGTTGAAAGTTTATACACGACCTTGAGTGATTTACATGCAATTTTTGCTTCGTTCTGGAATGTTCATACCAGTAAGCCTTCTAATTATTTTCTGTAGGATGCAAAGCGCTCCATTGTTATCGTCATACTTTTAACAATTAATATTTGTCTAATATTTCCTCGGTGCGCATATTTCAGTGTACTTCTACTGTTTGTTGTATTTTTGTTGCCTGCATCATAGTTTTTGTTTCGTCCCTTCTCAGCCGCACTGGCTGCTGATGTCCAACCGACACCTTGTAGATACTAAAGCTTGTGAGCATTGTGTTGTTACGTCAGTAGAGCCCTGCGCGGATAACAGTTTGAGTATCCGCATCCGATCCGCATCCGCAGACTTTGTATCCGCATCCGAACCACATCCGCAAACTTTTTACATTATTGTATCCATATCCGATCCGCATCCGCATACTTTGTATCCGTATCCGAACCGCATCCGCAAAATGTGAAACCATGTCGATGTTCTTGATAACCACCAGAGGTTACGATTACATTTAGACTAGCAAAATCAGCGGAAATCACGTCGACCGGGCTCTTCCCCGCCGCACGCCGAATCGGAAACTTTCACCTGTGGCCCCTAACTCTCCCATGAAGTCTGAACGCATTAAAAAAAAAGGTAATAAAAAATTTTAAAAAGAAAAATTTTGGAAAGAGAGGAGGAGAAGCAGTGGCAGGAAGACAAAATCCTTTCTGTGATGTTACCGAGCGTATGCGGCCGCCTCGAGTCTCACGGTGTTTCGTGTCAGCCAGCGGGCAGATGCGCCGCTAAGTCAGAGTCCAAGGCCTGATCGGATCGACTAACGTGTTGTTCGAGAAAGATCGCAGCCTGCAGGCGCCCAAATATATATATTGAAAGAATACTTTTTTTTTTTTTTTTTACTTTGCAAACCGTGGCGCCAGAGGGCCGCGCTCGCTGTAGAGGCACTTCTTCTGTTTTTTGTATCCTGACCACACCACTCTCTGCGAAAAGGGTGAGGTTTCTTCTACTTTCTTGTGACTTGTTCGTTTGAGGTTTCCTTTGACAGAGAAAGTTTTCCGCTCTTTCCCTGCCAAAGAACTAGCTTTCTCGGGAAGATTGATGCCCTGCATTCTTTACTTTTACTTTTTTTATAGATAGCATTTTTGACGAGATGAAATGCACTAACTGAAGCGATCTTTAAAAAGAATCAGATCTTTCTTAGGATCCCTATCGTTTCTTCAAAACGCGTTTTGTGCAAATACATTTCGTGGACAACCTTTCACGGACATACATTTCATAGACACACGGTTCGTCAACGCTGTACGTTTTGTGGGCACATGCCCCTGCGACGTTTTGTCGACAACGTATTTCTTCGATAAGCCGCTAAAAGCCAGCTCGCGATTCACTAAGGCGTGCCTAACCAAACCACGTCCCCCTCCCCCGTGTGATCCAGGCGAGACGCAAAACGTTTGTTACGAAAATAGCAGGGTTGTGCGCGACGAAACGTCTCAGGTTTTTCGATGAAACGAACACGGAAAGCCTTTCGATCAAACGTTGCATGTTGACGAAACGATCTGTAGATAAAACGTCAGTCGACGGACTGAATGCCACCGGGCAAACATTTATATCCGGATCCGCGGATATCCGCACCCGCAGCCCCTGACATCTGCATCCGATCCGCAATCCGCCAAAATGCATGTAATTTTTATCCGCATTCACCAGTTTACTGCCGATTTCTGCGGATATCCGCGGATATGCAGGGTTCTATACGTCAGCAACGTGACGTAACGTAGATTTAACAAGAAGAGTCAGCAGGGGGTGGGGATTTCAATGTTGACATGTTAAGCGATAATAGTTCAAAAAGAAATATTACTACTCTTTTCCAGATAAACGGTTGCATGAATGTAATAAATCACCCGACACGTATTACTAGCACATCAGAAACATTGCTCGATCTATTCATCACTAATTTTGACCAGCAAATCGTGACATCAGGTGTGATAGCTTGCGATATCAGTGATCACTTCGCAACATTTCTATGTATAGGAAACGATATCAGTAAACGCAAAGGCCCTAAGGTGCACACTTTAGTACAAAGTATTACCACTGACCGTCTTCACTACTTCAAAGATAACTTGAGGAACGCAAACTGGGCGGGGGTTTTAGACAAAACTGAGGCGAATGAAGCTTACGAGGAATTTCTTCATATTTTCAAAACTTTTTACGTGAACCACTTTCCCAATCGAAAAGTAAGGAGACTAAAAAAAGCCCGGAAAAGCCCGGAAACCATGGATAACAGCAGAATTAATAGCAAAGGTACAAATAAAGAACGCTATATCAAGCTTTCGTTAAAACAAAAGACCCAGACAAGCTTAAAATTTTTAAGGCGTTCAGGAACAATTTGAACAAGAAACTAAAGAAATGCAAAACCGTCTACTACCACAATTTGTTCAGCTCAATTCCCGGCCGCACTGACGTGATGTGGAGAAAGTTGAATTCTGTTTTAAATCGCAACGACACGCAAAACAGCATTGAATCTATAACACAAAATAACGTTGAATTGACTGGTCGTTCTCTCGCTGATGTATTTAACGACTTTTTTGTAAATCTAGGGGGGGACTCCAATACAACTAATGCTTGCAGTTATATGAACCGAAGAATTCTGGAAACTTTCTATTTTAATCCAGTCACTGAAGATGAAGTGGTGTCAGTGTTTCGTAACGTAAACGTTAGTCACAGTTGCGACGCCGATGGTATACAGATACGCCCAGTACTATACGTTTTGGACATTATCGGCCGTTACCTGGCGTACATCTTTAATCTCTGTTTAGAAACGGCCATATTCCCCCAAAAGATGCAGATAGCCAAGGTGATTGTGCTTTATAAGAAAGGCGACAGAAATGACATAAACAACTACAGACTTGTGTCACTTCTCCCAGTATTTTCGAAAGGCTTAGAAAAAATTATACATAATCGTTTTATCGTGTTTTTGGAAAAGCATAACGTCATTACAGAATTTCAGTTCGGATTTAGAAAGAAACGTTCTACGGAGCTAGCTTTGCTTGACCAAAAAGAATGTACACTGCGCAACTTTGAAGATAAGCATTTGGTACTGGGCATATTCGTCGATTTTACAAAAGCGTTTGACTACATTAACCACGAGTTGCTCATTCAAAAATTAGAGTTTTATGGTATTAGGGGACATGCAGCGCTTCTCATTAAGTCGTATTTAGAAAAACGGCGCCAGTATGCTAGTATTCAAGGTCACTTTTCTGATATCAAGCCAATTAAGTCTGGGGTACCACAAGGAAGCATACTTGGGCCATTGCTCTTCAATATATATATTAATGACATCGTTAACATTGCGCAGCAAGTGAAGTTTATCATTTACGCGGATGACACCAGCCTCTTTTTTTCAGGTAAGAATTATAATGAAATTTTGCACGTAGCTAATGACACCATAAAAGCTCTAGACACATGGGCTAAATCAAATAATCTCATAATTAATACGAAGAAAACTAAGGCGACCTTATTTTGCCCCAAAGATAAGAACCCTGAACTTACGAGTGATATTTTTCTAGACTCTTCGCCTATCGAAGTGGTAAGCACGTTTAAGACTTTCGGGGTGTTTTTCTCTAGGCACATGTCTTGGACTGAACACGTTGACTATATTATTTCTAAGCTCTCTCGTATCACTGGTATGCTGCATAGACATCGTCATGATGTTCCAAAAAGAGTTAAGTTGCTTTTGTATAACTCATTGTTTTTATCTCATCTGAATTACTACCATTTAGTTTGGGGGACGGCGACAAAAAGCAATCTGCAGAAACTATTTCTATTGCAGAAAAGAGTGTTACTAACTGTGTGTAACGTGGCTTATGATTCTCACACTGACCAACTTTTTAGAGAGCTGCGTGTAGTGAAGATATTTGATCACTATGCTTTCAGACTTAGCATAAAGTATAAACAGGAATGTCGCGAGTTAAACAATTTTTTATTGTCATTAGCATCACTTCTAAAAAAGGCTGCAACATATTCCACCCGTCACTCGGATGTTTGGGCAGTAGAAACATCACGAAAAGATTATGGCCTCCAAATGATTAAAATAACCTTTGCCAACATTACTGAACACTCTTACGGGCTCTAATTTTGATGTCGAATCTTCCAATATGTGTGCGCCTAAGGATTATTTTCTTTCAAATTAAACAATCCTTACTGCTGTTGATTAGCGAGCAGATTATTGCTTTTGTTTGGTTTTGTTAATTTTTTGTTGTTGTTAACTATTTTGTATTATATAAATTCTTGTGTATGACTTCCCCAATGCTGTGTACCTGTGGGGGGCTGAGGACCAGTCAAGCTGCTTGCAGAGCTTTTTTCCTCAGCTCCCACCATACTTGTATGGTAAATAAAGTCATTATTATTATTATTTTACCTCCGAGCGTCTGCGAGGATGCTGACGAAGCACTGCAGGTATCCCGGGGGAAAATATATATTATGCGCCGTCATCCTCGTTGGGTGCTGTCTGAGCGTCAAAGATTGAAGTGTCTTATAGGTTGTACAAGCTAAGTCTAATAAAAAAATAAGAAAAGAAGATTACGCGTCGTGACGACACAACTTTATAGTATTACGGGCGTCTCGGAAGCAATGGAAAACGAGATGCTATGTGCACATTCGGGCAATGTAGAAACCGTTGGGAAGCGAAGACAAGAAGACGCCTGCGTATTTACTGCGTCCGTCGGCTACCATAATTTCTAGAGTTTTTTGTATGTGCGACATGACTAAAACAGCGCAAACGGACGGGCAACAGTGGAAGGAGCACACAGGACAGAATGATGTTAAAAACGCACACAAGCGAATGTGAGTATAGATTCGTTATATGTGTTGTGTGCCTTAGTGTTGTGGGCATTATGCCAGAGAACAGAAGGTCCATATATTCTCCTCGCCAGCAGACGAGCAATGGCGTATACAATGAACTAAAAAATTCTGGAAAGCAGTTCAAGTTAAGTGCGCTTCAGAAGTAGGTTCATTTGGCGTATTTTAGTTTTATCCTTCTACAGGGTGTCACAAAAAATACAGGTATTTTTTACCACAAAAATAAACTAGGCATCGCTGAACGCTCATTCTCCTCCCAAAGGTAGCGCTAGAGGTCACAACCAGATGCCAAAGTTTCAGCCCGATCCGATACCTTATTCAAAACCTATAAGTGATTTTCCCAAAAATTCAATGGGAAAATGGAGCCCATTTTTGTCCGTTTTCGGTTTCTGGCGCCAAAGAGCCCCATTCATTCGAAAACTCCGTCGGCCGCCATTTTCCCAATGAACTTTTCAGAAAATCACTCATAACTTTTGAATAAGGTATCGGATCGGGCTGAAACTTTGGTATCTGATTGTGACCTCTAGCGCTACCTTTGGAAGGAGAATAAACGTTCGGCGATGCCTAGTTTATTTTTGCGGTAAAAAAAAAACTCCTGTAAATTTTCTTTTGTGACACCTTGTACTTACGTACTTCCGAATTGTCGTTTTGAGCGGAAGGATGATCGTATAGTAAACAACTCTTTTTTTTTTTTGCTGCAGTCTCAAGGAGGCATACTAACCACATCAAAAAGTATTTCAGAACAATTTAATTGATTTAGCATGTGAGTCGCAGCGTATTCTGCTTTGTGCTCTAGCATTTAGATTCGACATCACCGGCTGTGATTTAGGAGCTGTGTCGTCCAACACACTTGTTCTGTCCTAAGTATCTGACTACTTCACGTCTGTGGTTGTGAAGACACTCAAGTATGAATACTGCAGAAAACATTTGTTCTTGAAAAAGAGATCGACTTACGATGCAGCGGTTCGTCATCTGACAGGTGCTTTATAATGAGATGGACTGCACCTCCCAACACAACTGGTCGTCGGTGTGGTAATGCACTCTGAAGCCCTTTTGAACAAGCTTATTATGTTTTACCAGCATATCGCTGAGTTCTTGCGGTTACGTTGCGGATCGGATATCTCGATCCCAAAGAAAAAGGGAAGGGCTTGACATGTTTGAAAAAGAATATTTATTGCGTAGGGACTCTATAATTTTCCTGTCCGAGTCGAGATGTGTGCCCCGAGGATTTTGTTTTCCGAGAGTTCAGGGGTGCATGAAGGGCAGTTTTTGGCGTGAGCCACTACTGGATGCACGTAGTCAGGGGATGGAGACAAGATCTTCTTGACGTGTTTACGGAGACTATCACGCGCGCAGCGCCACATCTGACAGATGTACTCGGTTCCGCACGGAAGATGAATACGTTAAACCTTCTTCCTACCGTAGGGCCAGGAGCACTGCGCGTGCTTTTTTTTTATTTTTCTGCATCTAAGCGGGGGATCCGGGTTGGTGACTTTCTTGCACATGCCTCCCAATTTAAATCTACAGGTGAAGATGATCCTTGTTTCGAATCGATGCGCTAGCGCTCGCTCGAAGTATGGAATGTACACAGGGCGGGAAGACCGAGACCCAGAGGGGGCCTCCCTTGGACGGCTCCCAGACTGAGTAATGCGTTTCTTGCTGATGTTTCCTAGCAGGTCTACAGGATAACCCACCCTCTGAATCCTGGTTGTCTGCATCGACAGACTACCTCTGGTCAGGTGACAGCAGGACTTTTTGCAAGAGATGGAAGGGAGAGACTAAACAATTTCGTATTTGATAGTTTTTTTACATTGGCTAGAGAAAGGAAGGACATATTTCTTGGAGCACTGTTGAAACAACCAGCATAGACCGTGAGATGATTGAGTTAGTCGAAGTTTAAAAAATTGGAGGCCCTCCTGAGCGATGTCTTATTTGTGAAGGTGAGACCCCTGGGGTTAGTTTTGAATGCCTAAAGGATAGAAGCACCTGAAATGCAGGGATTATGAAGAACAAGGTAGAAAATTTCACATTCAATGCCCGGGTGAAAAAGATGCTCTTGCACCCCGCGATCCACAAAAAAAGATAAATCTCGCTGAGGATCGGCACGAGGCAGGAGCGGATGCACACTCCGACCTCTGAATGAAAACTCTTCCCTCGTACTGTACCAGGTTAAAACCGAGGTAGAGCCCAAAGAGTTCGAGGAAGCCTCTGACTGTTGTTCCAGACACGTCCTTGAACCTCAGTTATTCCATGCAGGTAAGTTGCCTCAGACACAAATCTAAGATAAAGTTTGAGGTCAAGATTGTAGTATATAATGTCGACATTCAGCGAGAACATGATGTTTTCGTGATTGAATTCAACGGGCGGATAGAATCAATCACCTCATGACAGCTCCTAAAGGTGTACTCGGGCGATTTTGAGCTACCCCAACTAACTATCATTTCGGGATCGCCGGCCTTTACCCTTTCCGGTATATTTTATAATATCGCGAATTTCAAAAGAGTTTTTTGTCAAATCAGCAAGTGAAAACTACGCATAAACCAATATTGAAAGCTACCCGCGGTGTTCAGAGCCGTGACGTCAGGGGAGGTAGGCTTGCAGGTCGAGCGGAAAGTCTAAAATTGGACTATGCCAAGCATTTGTATCGTGCTGCTGCGCGGGTGCTGGAGCGAGCTTCCAAAGCATTCATTTGTCACCTTGAAACGGCTTGTAATATGCTGTAATATGCTGTAATATAAATTGTAATATGCTGAAAACAAAGTCTATAGTCGAAAGAGCGAACCCCTGCCTTCTCGTTATGTCAATTTTTCATTGTGGCCCGTAGAGACTTTCACCTTGAAAAACACGGTAAGCATCAAAAGTGTAAATTCCATAACTTCGCAAAACAAAATTAGTTTGGCCCGAGATTTGGGTTACTGAATAAGCGATGTTTGTTGGTGTGTTCAGAAAATTTCAGGCGAATCGTGGACTACAAAGAAAACGCCGGAGTAACCCTTCAACGCGAAAAAAAGGGGGGGGGGGGGGATCGATAGAGGAACGGTGCTTTTGCAGGTAGAGGGCGAGATGTTTCTGCCAGCATCCCCCTTTAGAGACGAAGCCTCGAATGCTTCGTCTTCGAGGCTTCGAAGATTCGAGGAAGGCTTGTGTGTTTTTGCCGCGAAAAAGATGAAAATCTATTGTTGAGAACGGCACAAGTTATTGTTTTCTAGAGAAGTTTAGGGAATCAAAGTTAGTCATCCATATGTCCCTTTTTTGTATCGGAATTTAGACACTAACACGCTCCACCATTCCCAGGGGAAATTAGTTAGGGAATATATTTAAAGAGAAAAACAAATATTGCAATAACGGAAAATATAAAAACGGCATACTTCGAGCAGAGTTAACAATGCCATTCCACGCTCTAGGTTGAAGTTTTCTGGTGAAGAGTACCGCCTAACCAAACAAGAGACAAAGACAAGTCTGAATTAACAAGAAATTGCAAAACGACAAAACAAACTCGGCACAGCTTCAAGTTTCCTCAAGTATAAGAAACAAGTGGTCAAATATGAAATCAAATAAATAATCATCATACATGAGAAATAATTATTTCGTTGGAGGATGAAGAAGGCAGGCTCGAGTCCCAAGATACGCTTGCCTCAACAACCTCTGGGAGGCTACCAGTCAGTCACCACTCTCAATAATCTTCAGATTTGCCTCGAGTGCCTTTTTCTGTCGAGCTGCTGTTCATTGTTAGGTTTAAAGAGTCAAAATACTAACCTAACTTGCTCTTTTTTCGCTCAAATATTTCTCCTGGAACCAAAAAAACAAATGCAACAGTAGCTGCTGTAGCGGCATCTTACTTTTTTTTTTTTTAATTTGAACCACACAAGAGGAAACAATAGCCAACTTCTTTTATTCTGGACACGGAAAGAACAAGAAGAAAGAATATGAACAAATAAAAAAAGAGCATGATTGTAATCTTTACCGAGAGGCTCACTCGCCGATGCTGACAGTTTAAGCTGGCTGATGAATGTCCGCGGCTTCTTGAAAGCCTCTGAACCTGAACCTCGTTCCTATTTGTACCTTTGCCCAAGGAAGCTGGTGTCTGATGGTCGGATAATATGAATTCTAGGCTTCCCAGATACTTCACACTATCGACATTCTACGCCTGAGATCAGAATCTTGTACAGGGACGACAAAATGGACAGCAATTTCTGAGGGTTTCCTTTAACCTCACTGAAATGTTCTCGATGGCCTACGGCGGAAACAGTAAGCTTATTCAGGTAATGACGTTGTTCAGGTCAGCTTCTGCCCCACATAATAAAGATTCATTGGGCGTATATGAAGTTAAGCTCTCGTATTATGCGTGTACGTGCGCTCGAATGACGTTGAAGGTAACGCTTGTACCGAAAAAAAAAACAATAGTTAAGAGCAAAACTTGCTTTATGTGTTTACATTATCATCGCCAACGTTAAGTTAACAATTTTATGAAACACTAGGACGGTAATAATAAACATAATGACGTTAAAATTAAAAATATTGGGTTAAATTATTTCTAACATTGTATTTTTTATGCGTCCGCATTGTGACTAAAATAGTCTAGTGCCATCTAATTTGTAGCGTCACAAGAAAGAAACCATGACACCAGGACCGTTCCTCCTACCGAGAATGCACATTCTCGGTACGAATCTCATTCTTCACACTCATCTCTATTTATGATGCATAATTTGTTAATCATTCAAATTTTAAATTAAGTCTTTCCACTGCACTGAATATAATTATGTATGTAATATGTGGCCATATCTTAAAGCCAGTAGAACGATTAAGCAAAACAAGACTAAAAACGTTACAACCACTCTTGCAGGTTAGTTGTCAATTCCTACTTCTTCGGGTGTATGAGGATTATTAGCGAAATTCGGGGCTACTCTGAAGGTGTTTATACAACTAAATTACACTGCTACTACAGTAACCACTTTCTCACTTCCTGAGAAAAGATCCGTTTGAAACATTTCGTTACACTAAAAGCTTGTCATTATTTTAGGTGCCTAGAGGAAGTTTCTTGAAAGGTAGTGTTTTAGCTACTCGAAAATTGAGTGTATTTAATTTTATTTCGTATAGAACGGAGGTAGTTCTGAAGGACCACAAGACCTTTGATTAACTTTGAAACAAGAACTTGGAAGCAGCAAAACACTTAAACTCGTGCCATATGAAGAGTCAGTGATAATATTGTAGGGCCACTAAGTTATATATCGGATGTCTGTAGGGAATAGTAAATCCTAGAAACAACAATATGGTCACTATCCTAGAGTTTGTTTCTATTATATATTTAACACTGCGTATGCGTAGCCTTCGCATTTCAAATTTAAACACAATGCTAAAAATGGTATCCGCTATTATAATGTGGCGGATTTTTGTAGTGCGTATAGCAAAAACTAGAAAAAAGTGGCTCAGTTTCTCAAGTGGGTGCAGGCTCAGTTGGGCTCAGTTTCATTATTTGCTTTATGTAACAATGCGAAAAAATAACATCAAGACATGTGGCGTAATCTCATTGCTGTGAAGAGGCAGTTTGAATTTCCTGCTAGAATTTACATTAAATTCACCTTCGAGATCTACCGCAAAAAAAAAAACAAAGGTAAACAAGTGCGCACAAAATGAAAGTCCCAGCTCTTGTACGGGGAAATATTATTCCGTCACTCCACCCGAAAACTGGGTTTCACGGGCGGGAAGGGTAATGCATCATAGCCAGCGGATAACTGGTTTACACTTTGCCAGTAATGCCCACAAATTATTTGCCGTTTAGTACATCTTATTTACAATGACAAGTCGTAGTAAAGCCCTTGTAGGACATAATAAATTGCCTAGCTTTAAGAAAAGATGTCTTAATTTGGCTTTTCTGTGGGCCCTCTATACAAAGATTCAATTTAATTTGATCACATATGTTTCATTTAGCACTCGCCGTGATGGTAAGATGAACGCTTGAAAACTTTTACATACCGCGAACAAGTTGAAAAATGTGCGGCCGCTTATTTAAAAACTATATCGACACATATATAGGGCTAGGTACGAAAATTAATCACACTGAGAAAACAAAAAAACACTGCTCCGCTAAATTTATGAGAATGACAAGGCGTTGAAAATTATTTAAAAAGAGTTAATAAACGCACCATTGTCCAATTTAGTGAGTTTTATTTAATATATAATATTGAACATATAATTGAGTGACGTGTAAGCATGTGTGTTTTAAGCACATGTGCAACTATTAGAATTAGCCAACGTGGTGTCTCATTGGTCTGCTTGTGTACCTTAAAATTGCACTTGTTGAATAGAACTTAATAGAACAAGACTATTTTCGACTTCATTTAAAATTTCAAATGGTGTCACTTATGGAGCCTCTAACTTTCGCTATCATAGCTTTGAACAGTGGAAATTGATATCAGTCTAGATATATATTTTTGTTTTATTCTCAAGAGTACTGAAATGTCATAAGACGAAAATCTGCATCACTTGCAAAGTGTGAAAAAGTGTCTTCAACACGTTTTGCAGAAATCGAGGAGTGAGAGACTCTGAGGTAAGATTTCGACTTGTTTTTCCTCTGGTGTTTTGATTTGCTAACTTCGACGACGTCGTAAACCAAGATAAGAGTAGCTGTAACGTTCACCCCAGTTTTTTTTATTATTATTATTTTCATTATTTTTTTACTCTTTCCTTTTTCTTTCCCCGGCGTGTCGGATTTGAGAAAGCCGATACCGTCTAAATGAAGACTATAACTTTTCACTCGGCCACAGATGGGTAGAATGGAGCGCCGTGATTCACATCTATATACTTCCATACCATTTCTTACGTTCATTTCGTATAATATCTTCTTGAATTTGTTGCCGCTTTGGTAGATCTGCATTACTATATCCGAAGCTTAAATGTAGCTCCAAATAACTATTTTCCAATATCATAAGCAGTTTTTCATAACGCTTCAGTTCAGGCAGAGCCTTGAATCGGCAAGTTTGGCTTGCTGAGTCGTACCGCGTCGAGCCGTTTGCCGCCCTCTTCCAAAGGACGTTCAGTTATCGCTTTGGCGAACGCTGTTTGCAGCCCCGATGTCCAACTGTGTCAGTGTTATTGCTTGGTCAACGCGTTTATTCGATGGTGTGTGCTGATTCCTTTGCACCCTGCTGTTATGCTTGCGAAGGGCGATATTACTTGGAAATAGTGTGAAAATCGGCGACTAAGCAGATTACTAAGTGCTGGATAGACGCCAAGATGAACTGCCACGTCTACACATCTGTCTTTTTTTCCCCGTGGACAAACTTTATTGGAACCTTTCGGCTGACTTTGCTTCCACGGATTACATTGCAGTCCTCGGCCGTGTTTACATATTTATGCCCTAAAAATGTGCTCTTCTTTAAACGGAAGCCAATGCGAAACTCAGCAGAAAACAAACCGTTTCATATTTTTTGCTCGATCTGTCGTTGTCTGGCATCAGTCGTTCTTTTCTACCCGCGCTGCGGGGTTGATCAAATTTACAATATAAGTCACATAGTCACATGTAATTGCGTATTTGAACTTCATTCGGACGGGGAACCTACCGTTTGATAGGTGAATTTGTTTTCAGACGAGATTCACAAAAAAACCTTCTCCAGATTGCGAATTGCTGTCTTGGCATTCAAATCAAATCGTTTTTTTCCTGCTGGATTACGCACAATCAACTGAAAAGGGACAGCGGTCCGACTGCGCCTTTTGTCTTGACGGTCTTGACAAAAGCGCAGCCATCTTGTTTGTTTATGTGACGTCACGGAGCGCGAAGAAGTCACTCGCGCTCCGAGAAATACTCGGTGCACGAAGAGCACGCCGAGTGTCAGTCTCCGGCGGTACTCCTGTCCGTTTAGTGAATGGAGTGCTAAACTCTCGCGCTCCGGAGCACGGATTTAACTCGCCCGTTGTTTCGTTTCGTCTGCTGTCCTATTTTACCCAATGCCTTTCCCAACGGAGCCATTTCTCGAAACTGTGCGACTCTTTCCCTTTTTATATAACAAGATGCAGTCGGACTACCTAGATAAGGCCGCTAAGAACAACCGCTGCGAAATTATAGGAGAGAAATTCGGAATTACAGGTCAGTTTCTCCGTGGCACTTGTTGTATGTCGCCTGCGCTGTGGTGGATGTTGTGTTGATTTGGTGACACTCTCGAAAGTAGCCTCCATCTCTGGCGCGCAGACGGGGCAGCAAAGCACTGACCTGTCCGTTGGTATTTCGGTAGCACCAACAGCAACTCGGCCGGACCCAAAACCTGCGCCTCCTTCTCTTCAGAGCGCGGCGACGTCGCAAGATCAACGACCAGGCTAGGATGATCACATCCACGCTATCACCAGGTCATCATGGACACCTACCATGTAGGCAGCGAGTGCGGTTTCGATGCTGATATACGCGAAAGATGAGAGCCGAAACGGAAGATTCTAACGAAGAGCAGACGACGGAAGAGCGCGAAATCCGACGGGGGGCGCGATCGCGAGAGCCAGTCTTGTCACGTGACGCCCGCAAACGGAGCGCAATTATTTTCGGACCGTCTCTTCAAGCATGTTCGAAGTATGCTTGCTTCATACATTTGTACGTTTCGTGTCAAAATGAGTTGGTCCAACGTCGGTCACGATACGTATTAGTAAAACACTAGTCAAAAACAACTGCGTGGCCCTCTCGTGTTGGGACGCCGGACGGTGGTGCCGCCCTGCAGCGCCGACCGGCGGCGCCGTTCCCGCTAGTGTGCTCAGGCCTATAGGCGCCCGTTTGCACGTTTTGCGCCGTCGCCATCGGCGTGGCCGTCGCCCATGGCGTAACCGCCCCGCTAAATATAGCGGGAAATTGAACTGGTGCTGAGGTCACGTTATGTCAATTTTCCCGCTGAATCTAGCGGAGAAACTGAATTTGTTCATGAGCGACAGGTGTCGTGTGACGTCATTTTCCCCGCTAAATTTAGCGGGGAAACTAAATTTGTGTTGAGGTCACGTGGCGTCAATTTTTCAGCTAAGTTTAAGGGTGAAACTTGGAGGAGTAAAGGGTACGGAGGAGGAGGGGTATACCCTCCCTCCTCTTTCTGTGTATCCTCCAAACCGGATGCCCACTGCACGCTCTCTCTAGAAAAGTACAAATAAATAGCCGATAACAAAATGCCGACATAGCACTGTCGATTCCATGAGCTCGTGCCAAAAAACGCGCATTCACGCGCTCAAAAAAAAAAAAAAAGGAAAAAAAAAAGACAGCGTTTCAGACAATTTGGTCAGACATCTATTTTGTTCCTAACGCTTTTGTTCACGTACCCAACGGTGTGTGAACGCGACGTCGATGCCCATCGACTTCGCAGTGACGTGTTAAAGTTATAGCTCTGACTCTATTCTGGATTAACGTTGGACACCTCGATTTTTTTCGTATTTGTTTATTGCGTATCTTAATATGGCTTCAGTGTTAGCTGGCGTACGTATCTTATGGCCTGGTATATGTTAATTTGGCGATTTTTGTCGCTACGTACGTGAATGCAAAATGTCCTAAATTGCTAAACCACATAAATTCCTAACGTTCATAGCTGCCCTCACAATGCTATTTGATTCCAAAAATCAGTCATTATCACTGCGGCATTAACAAAACTACAATACGAGTTTCTACATCTGTCGAGTCAACAAAACTCCGATAAAATGCACGGACATGTCACCCAGTTTTTGAAACTGGGAGATCATATATTGTATAACAACGAAGAGCAACATATATATGTGTTCATTTCTTCATTTTAGAGCGCAGCTCTTAGGTGCTCGTTTCCGGCTTGAGCGGCGTCGGCGTCTGCGTCGGCGTAACCGCGCGGTGCATTATGGGACGCGTAACGTCACTGTTGACGTCATCAGTGATGTCATCGGCATCGCCATCGTCATCGTCACTGATGACGTCATCAGTGACGTCATTGGCATTGCTATCCTCATCGTCACTGATGACGTCGTCAGTAAAGTCACTGATGACGTTATCGGCATCGGCATTGTCACTGATGACGTCATCATCATCGTCATCGTCACTGATGGCGTCATCAGTGACGTCATCGGCATCCACATCGTCATTGTCATAGACACTGATGGCGTCATCTGTGACGTCACTGATGACGTCATCGTCATCGTCATCGTCACTGACGAAGTTACTAATGACGTCAACAGTGATGATGACGTCAACAGTGACGTCACTGGTAACGTCACTGATGACGTTATCGTCATTGTCACGTGACCCCCGTGAAGTCACGTGACCCCGGTGACGTCACATGACCCCCGTGAGGTCACGTGACCCTTGTGAGGCGACGGCGACGCCGCTCGGAGGGAGGAGTAGCAGACAGGATGAGGACGTGAGGAGGAGGGAGGAGGGGTATACCTTCCCCTCAGTACCCTTCCCTCCTCCTCCTCAAAAGCTGCGCTCTAATTCGGCGTTACAGGGAGTTGTAAACGGCTTTCATTTTTAGAGCGCAGCTCTTAGGCGCCCGTTCCCGGCTTGAGAGGCGTCGCCGTCGGCGTAACCGCGCGGTGCATTATAGGAAATGTCCCATAATGCACCGCGCGAGCCCCCCCCCCCGGGGTCGCGTGACCTCGGGGGGGGGGGGGGGAGGGGGGTCACGTGACCCCTCAGGTCACGTGACCCCCCCCCCCGAGTCCACGTGTCCCCCCCCCCAAGGTCACGTGACCCCCCCCGAGGTCACGTGACCCCCCCGGGGGAGATTGAAGAATGAGGGGAGGAGGAGGAGGAGGAGGAGGGGTATGCCCTCCCTGAGTACCATTCCCCCCTCCTCCTCAAGAGCTGCGCTCCAATTCGGCGTTACAGGGAGTTGTAAGCGGCTTTCACTTTTTTGATATCTGTATTCCCCTTATTGTTTGACGTGTCTTTTGAACGGATCTTTTTAAATTGCTACGAGAGGTACGATTCACAGCGATCAACACGAAACTAATGTGTCTGGCTTACCGAAACGAGAAAGCAGTAAAACTAAATCTAAATATTAGATTCCAACACACTCACCAATTTTTTTTTTTTAAATCTTATATTTTTTATTTGTTTTTGAGTTGCGCGTGGAGTGATTGTCTGATATGTCATTTCACAAGGTGGAGACTCTAAACGGTAATATGTGGCACAAAAATAAAAGATTAAAAGGAGGTCAATATATTGACAAAAACGGAGCATACCTTTCGACAGAGCACCAGGGACATTCCTATACCCAAAGGGAAAATGCCACGCTGCAGTCCACTAAACGAATTAGTTTCGGCTATTACGAAAGGCTCTAAACTGACGTTCAAATGTCAGAACCGGCCATTTCAGACGTCCGCCGTAACGTACAACACGGCTTTTGCAGTGTATCGGTGATGGCAAAAAGGGTCATTCTTCTGGGTCATTTAAATTAAACGGCAGTCATTTACCACTTTTGTGCCTTATATATAGGCAGTAGAGTTTTGCGGATTTTATATATAATGAAAATCGCCGGGTTTTTTTTTCAGTGTATATTTTTTTAAATATCATTGTATTTCGGTGATATGACTCAACGCTGAAAACTACGATTATCGGTGAAAAAATTAATACAAAATTAAGAGCAAGTCTAAGACTGCAAGGTAAATAAGTTCTGGCTTTAACCGAAATCGGGGTTTATTTGTTATTTACCCTTTTTTGTTTGTTTTCGACACAAACATATATTTTTGATGTTTTTCAGTTGTACCATTTTTTTTTTCTTAATTTTGACACTGTCAGATGTTAATCGGTGTTTTTTGGTTAAAAGTGGACAGCCTACATTCACTCGCATTCCGTTTCAGTTTTGAACCAACTGTTTAGTGCGCGATTCGTGTCAAAACCTTAATCTAATATGCTTGTTACACTGGATTTGATAGGAATAAAATTACGTAGTTATATCGAGATAAAAATAAACTTCTTAAACAAGCGTTTCAAAGTTTCCTTTGTTTGAGAACGTCGGTGTGATTTCTTCCTGTGACATCGTAAAGGCGGAGATGAGGTTTTTTGCACCATGACGTCTTAAAAGCTATACCAGTAATTTATTCTGGTTTTGTTTTCGAAGTTTCCCTCTAATCTTGGATTGCACAGAAAACATACACCGGACTGATACGAAATGCATATTTAAATAGAGGTCTATAAATTGTACCCAACTGCACAGTCTTCATAACTCTGCTGCGCCCTTAGATATAGCAGCATTCCTGAACGCTTTAGAACGTGTATGTGACCTCAAAGTCATATCTCTACGTTGCTGTATCGCTTCCAAAATTGTATCCACTTCTGTAATCATAAAAAACGCGTGCAGCGATATTTGCATTATTGGCAAAGTGGTGTCCTAGACTCGTAATCGACGAAGACGGCGTAATGAATGTTTCTATTTCTTATTATCTCAGCCCTACGTGCATATTCTGAAACAAATAAAAATTAATAATGCTTAAGGTTATAACAAGCTTCGTGTAAATTTTGTTACCCCAGTGAGTGGCAGCGCGACCCCATCTTTGTAGAGGCACCGCGGAAACAGCGAACGGAGGACGAGAAGTGGCCGGCATGTTGATAACCTGCTGCGCCTGCTGCAGTTGTTGCAGGAGTGTTTACGCGTGGAGCAGAGCGGTCGTTTCCGCAACTCCAGTCACAACGGACGCAGTCGTAGCTAACGCGCTTGTTGCAGATGTCTGAAGGCGCTCGTAAGCGCAGGCGCAAGACAAAGCCAGAGCACTCAAACCCTCTTCTAGAGCTAAAAGAATGAGAGAACGCAGTCTTTGCGCAACCCCCTATTTACTAGGTGGGATCGTTGAGCAGAATATTGTATAACGGTTTTTGTTTTCTGATACGCCTGTTGATGAGTTCAGTTGCAACACGGCTTGAGAGCCGCGAAGATGCATTGCGTCAGTTGCAAAGATATCACGGCAGAGCGTACAGGAAAGCACCTTGGCAAAGCCCTAATGTAAGAGTGACTGTAATGAGCCGGTATGAGTTCACGTAATACATCCATTGACCTCGGGTTATATAGGTCTTCGATAAAGCTTGAAAACAACGTACGGATGCACCATTTCTTGTGGATGTACACACAGCTCCAAAAGACTAACTTGTGATAGTGGCGTCCCATGAAGGCAAAGAGGATCTCAGCGTAAGGCCCTCAGGGCTTTCACGCGACAGAAATCATTTTATTACCACTAAACCCCTGCCTGAACTGTGTATCGTTGATAAAGTTGTCATCCGCATAAAGCCGACCTATTATTTTGCGCATTCATGTAACATGTTGATAAGAATAGAACTGATGTCAACGAGACGGGAAACGCTTCAGCTCGGTGCATTGTCAGTTCCGAAAAATTGCCGAATGGACCATAGTAAAATGTATTACCAATGGGCATTCTAATAAGTCCCCTTATGTTTGAAGTAAACATGCCTATAGCGAAAATATTTTGTCAGATCAGGCGTCGGGACTCATTCTTCGTCAGAGTACACAGAACCATTTTTGTAAGGCATATCTCTTCACAATTTGCACAATTTGTCCACCTCCCTTTTCTCGTTTTGCTAAACATAATATCCAAAGCCAGCTGGCGTTTTTCGTCTTTGTTAAACTTGATTAAACTACGATACGTGCCAAATCACGGGTTGAGTTTAGGCAATTCTAGGTAGCACGCCAGGGAAACGCCCAAGGTTGTCAATCCTAGGAGCCTAACTGGGCCTAATGAGGTTTTGCTCCATGGCGTTATTTAGTGCCAAAGTACTCTTCTCTTACATTTTATGGCTTTTCTCTGGCTCATTCTGGGATTGTGAAATTGGAAGACTTGAGCCAAAAATTTTAGAAGACAGCCACACTACCTGCTGCAGCGGTGAAGCCTAAATCAGTCACTTGTTTGGCAATTTTGTCTCAAGGTTGCCACATGAAAACCGAACAACAACAATTGAAGCCCAACTCTGGCACTTGTTTGGCGAACTGGAGCAAAGATATCCAAACCCTGGCCAAGGAAATTCAAGTTAGGCTTTAACGTCAGCTTCCCGGAGCTTTTAAAACCCTAAATTCTCAGACAAAGACCAAATGTTGACCCAAAGATCTTTGCTATCTGGAGATAGCGCCAAGCATCCTCCGACCCTAGTTTGCTTAGCCATTGTTGTCTGCTCATGCAGTGCCTCAATCTTTTGTAAGTAAACGCCTTTGATAACCGCCGTTGTTTTGTTGTTATCGCTCTTACGTATTCTGCACGAAAAGAATAAAGAAATAACAGTCGCCTTAACGGTGCTTCCCCTCTATATAAGTGCCTGTGCAGCAAAGCCGGAGTTGCAGAGCTTCTTGTGCTGCGTTGCCTTTTGTTCTTTGTCTCTCGCCCGAAGTAGGAGCACACGTGAGGTACGTTAAGGCCTGTTTACGCACCTGCAACCGAGTACGACCCAGAGACACGAGACCTGTTGAAACCTTTTAAAATTTCTTAGGACAAGAGAACACACTGGCACGCTGGAGCCATCTATGCGTTGACCCTGGAACTGCATTTCACAAGTGCGAACGTTTTAAAGGATGTCCGCGGTCAAATGTGCGTAGTACCTATGAGAAGGGCTCGTTTATAACGTTGACAAAAGCTTTTTGAGCCAAAAAAAAAGATAATGCGCGAGAGCAATAGAAAATATGCCGGACCGCCAAGTTTACACTGCTACCCAATAAACGGCGCCAGTGTGTCCTCTCGTCGTAAGATATATTAAGAGATCCCAATGCACTCGGTTCTATGAGGGGCAAGAGTGAAGCGTGGGAACGGGCCTCCATTCTTCGACTTATACTTACATAATGCATATGTTTTAATTATCAATTTCATGATTACTTTGCTAGTTTATTTTATGTGTTGTTGTTTTTACACACACACAATATTAACATAAAAAACAAATGAAATAAGACATGAGACAAAGGCAAGAATTTAAAAAGTCAGGATCGTCTTTGCCGACGCACTCTGCCAAAAGCGCAGCAATTGAACTTTAAATAAAGGTTTCCAGGGGCACCGGCCCATGGGAAATATGTTTGGCGAATAGAATATTTACGTTTATTCAACATTCAATTTTTTTTTATAAATTCACAATCATAATATTGTGCTCATGTAAAAGAACGAGCTTCGATGGGGTTCCTTGCTTTCTTCCACGGACGTATGTGTTGGCCGAGTACTCTGATAAAGAAATTTGGTTGGGGTGCGGTAACGACAATATTATATCGTTTTTTCCGAGGATTAAATTGTTGCTTTTACGAAAGATACATATGCCGCCATTCTTAATTACCCTCCCCCCTGTCTAATAGTAATAAAATACAATAGCCTTACCTGAAGTCACCCAGAACGATGTCAGTGTGGATACCTGGAAATAAAATTCGTGTGGAGTTTTTCTGTATTTTCGTTATTTAAAGAATAATAGAGCCATATATTTACCGGTGTTCATTTATAAAAACAAAACAGCGGATGATTTTTTTCTGTGTCCATTCGTTTTTCTCAAATATCTATATTTTTGTTTATTTCTTTCAAACGGACGCTAAAACAGTGACTATTACTTAATAAAAATGCGAATAAAAAACAAAATTTCATTTATAAAAGGCCACTGAAAAGAAACTTATTTTTAAGCAGTCTGGATTGGGACAGGCGTGTCAAAAAATGAATGTTGCGAGAAACAAATGTAGATCAATATTGACGTTTTACAACGGTTAAATCAGCTGAACTACGAAAATAGGGAGAAAGGAGTGAAGACAGACGATCGCTGGATCTTCACTCCTTTCTTCCTATTTTCGTAGTTCAGCTGGTTTAACCGTTGTAATATGTACCACCAACTAGCTCAGCTTCTACCCCCTGTTAGCAATATTGACGGCGCGAAATTTATTTCAAATTCTGCTTGCAAAGTCCATGACGTCACGGAACGTTCGTACACTCTTTCCACCTCAACGTGAAGGCCAAGCCGATCCACATCTCCTCCACGCGCCCGAAATGCCGAGAGAGAAAACGTGGAAAGGAGGGGACTACCGACTAAATCGCGTCTCGAGCCGTCAATATTGCTCTAAAACAAAGTTATTCTTCTTTTTTTTTACACGTATTTTTTTTTACATGCGTGTTTTATTTAGACGGCTTAAAAAAAAAAAAAAAAGATTTTTTTTTTCAGTGGCGCTTTACGAGGTGAGCGTTTACAATCCAAGCTGAAGCAACATTTTCAGAAATCGGCGTTGTTTTCGTTTTAGCCGATTTGGTACTTTTGACGCTAAATCTGGAACATTGTCGTGTTTGTTCCTTTACTCTTGTTCAAGTTTCTTTGCCGCTCTTTCTTTCCAAGATGTTGAACATTTGTGTTTTTCGGTTCTAATATATCGATGTTGCATTTTTGACACCAACGGTTGTTTGCCCGAGTTTTCCGGTTAAAGCCGGAAAGTGTACGCCTAGACATGATGCGAACCCAAGAAACCTGCTAAACGTTACCTACTCAATAAAGATGTACAACATTTTTTTCTGTTAATAATTGCCTCTCACAGATCGCAACATGTCAAAAACTGGCTTCAAATTTTGGCGACGTTTACGAATACCGTCTAGTGATCTTCTTTTTCCAGAGTAATAATAAACACATCGTTTGTTATTACAGAGAAAACCACGGGGTGTTTGGGGATTTTTTTTTTTCAAGCTTTGGCGATATTGACGACGAACGGTTTACAACTAGAACAAGCATATAATTTTGAGTGGTTGCGGGGGGGGGGGGGGGGGGGGACGGGGGGAGACTCGTAAAAGCTATCGCTGTAAAAATGAAAACCGCTTACAACTGCCAGTAACACCGAATCAGAGCGCAGCTCTTGAGGAGGAGGAGGGAAGGGTACTGGGGGGAGCGTATACCCCTCCTCCCTCATCCTCATCCTGCCTGCGACTCCTCCCTTCGAGCGACGTCGCCGTTGGCGTAACCGTGCGGTCACGTGACCCTCGTGACCTCGTGGGGGTCATGTGACCTCACGGGGGCCACGTGACGTCACCGGGTTCACGTGACCTCACGGTTACGCCGACGACGACGACGCTCAAGCCTGAAACGGGCGCCTAAGAGCTGCGCTCTAAAATTATTGCAACAACAAACAGAAGTTGAAAAAATAAACTGACGCTTGTTTCTTAAATGCAGAGCATGTTTTTCGGAGCGCGGGAAAGTTTTAGGCTGCATCACATGAAACAGATCAGAAATCTTGAAAGGGGACTCTGATCGGGTAAGGCATTAGTCCATGAGATAAAATGGCGTTACGCGGTTTAATCCTACGGCGGATTCTTTTCACATATGTTGAGATTTTTGCGCTATTGGGGGTGATGGGGAAGGGGAGGGGATGCAGGAAAGTAATTGTTCGGCTAATTCATTATTCATTTCAACTGTATTTTTTAAAAACAAATTAATTTCAATTCAATGTGGCGCTCGTTAATCTCCAAAAATACGCCGCTTGTCTTTTGAAAGTCAAACTGCACGGAAGCGGTAGTAGAACGGAAAACGAATGCAGGGCTGCGGAGTACGCTATAGTGTTTTGAACATACTTTCAAATATCTGTATCTCAGTTTCGAGATACATTTGAAAAGCGTATTTGTGTTTCAGTAGTGTAATACATTTACGAAGTATCGATTGTTGATATCCTTTGCTTATGCATCACTTTATATTTCTTAAAAAAATATCTATCGGTTTTTAGCGATACATTTAAAACCATCTCTTTTGGTGCGAGTAGGCCAAGAATCTATAGCATGTACCCGCCGCACGACTCCCTCTACATGTGCGGGGCAGCCTGGTTGCCTGGTATGTATAACGCAAATAGAATCACTAAAATTAAAAAAAATGAAAAAAAAAAATTCGTTCGAAGCAAGGTTACTTGCAAAAAGAGCAGGATATAAGATCTTCCCACAAAGTTCTTTAATCTTTCCACATTAGCATAAAGAACGCTTCAAAGGAGGTGAGTAGAGAGGAGGAATCCACCAATCATTAGAAGTATAAAACTTAAGGGGGGGGGGGGGTTCTATCTTTTATGTTGCAACAAGTTCCGTGTGAGCAGGCTCGGCTCCGCCGTCCTAATCTCCTAGTCATGTAACAATTTTCCAACTTTTTCCAGTTTAGCTTTACTCCTCAACTCATAAATCGCGCATTGTACCAAACATTTCAAGAAGACGGAAAGGGGGGAGTCCCCTCTTGCTCGGACTCTGGTTTGTGTACCAGGACACAGCCATTCTACCCCTAGAAGATTATCCCGTCGCTCAAAATCCAGACAAAAGTTGCTTTCCCCACCCCGTTCACCCCGAAGCTGACAGTGCTGTGGAAGCTACGTGCTTGTTGCGTCAGCCACACTTTTGCCACGTGATCACGCTCTCTCGTGCATACCCAGGCACAGAGAATAAGGTCAGGTGATGAAAGGGAGGCGGCTGATTGGTCCGGCAAGCGCGTAGCTTACACCGCATTGTCTGCTTAGGGGTGAAGGGAATAAGTGAGGTCCGGTGTCGTGTGACGTGCGTTTAGACCCGGTGACGCGCTTTGAGGACCGCGGATGTATCACAGTGAAAACGCAGAGAGCTTTCGAAGGGAAGGAGGTACGAAATAGTCCGCTGTGTTTTCAAATTTTCGTACCAAAAGTCAGGCTTTTGACTTTCTGCTCTTTTTTCATTTGGCCCATTCAAGGCTGTGCTGTCAGTAATATCCCAGTCTAAATTGATTTATCCCAGGCCGAAATTCGTTTCATGGGTCCTTTAAGACGACGATAGTTTGAGATCTATCATCAAGGAAAAATAAGGTTCATTTTGAGCAGATGCCTTTTGTCGGGTACGTTCTTTTTCGTACCGGAAATCGGGATTGTCTTTGAGAATATATATGTAGAGTTTGAGTTGAGAGGAGATTCATAAATTGACAAAAAGGGAGGAACATAATCACTACCATTTGCATCCGAAACCGACCAAACCCTCCACATCTATGACTGTTCGGAAACAAAATAAAAAAAAAAAAAAATTCTGCAAGTGTCTGCATCTGCATTCCGAAAAACTTTCCTTGCTTATTTTTGCACAAGTGTCTCAGGGGTATCCCGTCTCATTAAAGAAAAATATATCTCACAATCTTTATATTCGCCTTAAAATACTTGTATGTCAGTATTTGTATTCACGAATGCTTTTACAGCCACAGCTCTTAGTGGCCCGTTCCCTGATTTTGTGACGGTGTGAGCATAAACGCCGTCAGTTTCCCCGCTAAATTTAGCGGGAAAATTGACATCACGTGACTTATGAGTCAATTCACTTTCCCCTCTACATTTAGCAGGAAAATTGATATCACGTGACCCAACGTCACGGGACCTACAAACAAACTAAAGTTCCCCGCTAACTTTAACGGAAAATTCGACATCGCATGACCTATTAACTGATTCAGTTTCCCCGCTAACTTTGTCGGGAAAACACATCACGACGTTAAAATCATTCATTCATCAACCACGTATCGACGCTAAATCAACGCAACGTCATTGCAATATCAGGTTACCGTATGACGCATGATCGGCGCCATGTCAATCGATTGTCATCGTCATATTGTCGAATAAGCATGACCACTGTCACTCCCTAAACGCATCACGTCGCGCGATCGTCGCGCAATTTTTTAGAGTATCTCCTCTATCCGTGGATGGCGGGGGGGCGTGATCTCGAAATAAGTGTAAGCACAAAAAAAAAGGTAACTTAAGATATGTGTATGAGGTAAATTTAGTGCAGGGAACCCAAGGAAGGAACGACCCGCGTGTTAGGTTACGAGTTCTAACGTCTCTCAAAATTTTGACACGCGATAACAGCCAAATACACCGGATGGATGGATGGATGGATGAATACGGCTGAGCCCTTTGGATCGGGCGGTAGCTTACGCCACCTAGCCCTTTTAGAAAGCGAACGCCATCTTGTGGCTGATGCTTCAATTACCCGAGCCTGCCATTGCTTGAGCACGCACTCTGAGCATACATTGAACTCGAGGGTCGCGTCAGCGTTTGGAAAAAACTCGGCTGAAATCTTAAAAACAAAATTTTGGAGGTGTGTATGCTTATACAACCCAGAACTTAGTCTGCCTCAACGTGCGACTTGTCTCCCAGCTGTACATGAAAAATTTAACCAGTGCACTACAACCGCTAGCCTGGGGTCTTTAACGAGCCCCACCCAGCAGTGATACGCAACCGCACGCTGCTACGATGCTCATTCATATCGAAACGGGCAGGGATGGAGATTCAACCCAGGATCCCTGGGCTCTGCACCCCGAGCTTTTGCTCCACGTGCTCCGAGCTGGCGTGTGCTGGCCCACTTGGTCACCGATCCTCCGGCTGAGTCCACAACGAAAACGAGAGCAGCGTCGGAGTTTGGCGAGTATTCGTACTCTATCGCACTCGTTCTTCCCAATAAATGGTGACCGCCAATGCCCTCTGCTTTGGTTTTGAAATAAGGGTCTATTCTGACGTCTCTAAACAGTCCAAAATCAAAATTTCATACAGAGATGTTGTTTCCCTTCTAAACTAAACGCTGTTGCATGCTTTGTTTCCTTCCAACTTGATGTCCTTCATTGTAACTCCTTGTTCATGAGGTTCATATACAAAGACAATAAAGGCTCCGATTTTAGCGTTAGAAAATCTGAGGCAGGCAAACCGACGTACCACACTTTTCGAATTCATTTCAGAAGCTGCTTGCGTAAGCCTGCAATGTAATAATAGTAAAGGTCACTAGATGCTATTTTTGTGAAATCACACGCTTATGGAACGTATAGTGTTGGCAAAATATGCTCAATTGCCTCCGTAAAAAATACAGAGGACCCTTACAGATTCTAACACTACTTCCTAAATTTGCCCCGTGTCACTCCGTGTCAACGAAAAAAAAATCACATATGATGCGTGCGCAAGGACGCACAACACTGTCAAAAATTTCGAAAGTGATTTGTCTTCATCCTTTTCTTATTGCCTCGATCGCTTCTACACCTTTTCAAATATCAATCTTATAATGTTATGTCAAATCTGCTATGCAACATGCAATAACACGCCAAGTGACTACTTAGGTAAACACACTCAGGAAGGTCCACACTCCATAGAAAGAGCCTCCCCCATTTAAATTGCGCTTCAGCTATATTTCTTCGTTCGAACGTCCTGCGTAGCTGCGCCTTAACCTTTTTTTTTTTTTTTTTTTTTTTTTACAGCGAGGTTGTTATTTGCTAGGATCTGAAAAATGCATTCATAGATGTTAACAATAAACTCGCGTTTAAACGGCGCTCCTTCGTTGCGATTGTTTGTGGCAAGTATGAATGAAAAGAGGGCGCAACCCGCGTCAGTGAGCCTTCCTTGGCATTATTAGATAGTGAGGTCCTGATTCTTTGTTATGATCTACGGTCACCGACTTACTCACCTAAGAGTGGGCTGGGAGAAGGCTGAGGACAAAACGTGCCGATATAACCTTTTTTTGCTTCCGCGATGCTGATAAAGAGAGTTGGACTCAATCGGAAAAAAAACTGTCCTCGAGGTGTGCCTCAAAAAAATGGGTTTAGAACTTGCCCATAAGTGTCCATAAGGCAATGACCACTTTAGTCACCAAGAATTAAATGAAGACAATTAAACAACGAAGTCTTTCACGTGTCCTCATTACAATCATATGTAAACCGTATAGATGTCAAATAGTTGTCGTAAAGATAACAGCCTCGCTGGTCCTGCATCTTCACGTAAAGTAGATGGGTTCTACTTTTTTTTTCGCATTTCCCCGTTTATTTAATTGGTTGACAGAAGCCCAAAGCAGAACGAAAATTGCGCGTGAAGAAGAAAGGGATCTTCGTTTACTCCGTTGCAAGTTAGGTCCAAACCCAGCCGACGCTTCGGTTTGATTTGAAGGAGCGAATTAAACAGCTCCAAATGCATGACGTCACGGCGTTCGTCATCTCTGTGCGTTTGATAGCGTCGGATAAACCAATCACGAGCAGAATGATCGCGGGATCACGGGTATTCACTGTCCGCTATCGGCTTAGCCGGGAATAGAAAACACATAAAAAAAATAGCGGTGGCTTAGCTCGGCTATGCCAGGATATACGTAGCGTGAGCTTATACGCACAAAATGAGAGGCGCTATCAAGCGGCTCCGGAGCAGCGTCAGACTTGGCTACTGCGCAACGGAGGCGGACAGCTGGGCACGCGGCGGCGCCAGTGCGTCTGCCGCGGCTATGACGTCACTCCTCTGGAATGCGCAGACCGGCGAGGCGCGGGCGGTGGCGGCGGAGCGCGCGGCGATGGCGGCTCCGGCGCGCCAGCTGTGCGCCGTGTGACGTCACTGCTCCTCGCGCTTGCGCAGAACGGCTCTTTCAAAGCCACGCGAAACTGCTCAACCTCAGCCAGTGTAGCTCACGCCACAAAATCTCAAGCGCCATGACTGTGCACTCTTGGGGCTGCTCGATTGGCTGCATCGGATCGCAAGGTCGACTGCAGACGGACTTGGAGTGAAGTGCTTTATAGATGGCGCCTTGTCGACCCACTTCTCAATTTGCGAACGCCTATTTAGACTGCGAGAGTATGAATCGCTAGGCTCTCCGGGGTGGGGGGGGGGGGGGGGGTAGTTTACGAGTCCTTGTTACCTCAGCCATACAGTTGTGCCGCTGCTGGTAGCGCTCCTTGATAGTTCGCACTTGATCGCGACATTTTCTTCGCTACGGACATGGGCGCGCCGGCACCGCCCCAGGCAACGCTCGACAATTTGGAACCGGGTGTCGACGTAGCACACTGTGAACCACCAAGCTTTCTTCCTTTTAATTTTTTTCCCCAAAAACGCCCTTGTAAACTCGTTCATCTTGTTTTTTCTTGTTTTTTTTTTTTCCGAGAGGTAAGCGCAGGGTCAGTGTTTTCCCTACTGCTTTTATTTTTCTCCCTTCGAAGAACAAAACAAACAAAAAAAAAAATTAGCTCTCGGCTGCACCGAAGGGCAGGAACATTTTTGCACCGGCTACTTTGTTGCACAAAGGCGCCGTCGATAAGGGAAGGTCAGTATGTTTGCTCTCCGCTTCGCGCTTCCGATCGAAGAAAGCCTTAGAATGCTTACCAGAAACCCTTTGGCTTTTTAGATTTGGAATTTTTTTTAGTGCACTCAGTACGTCTTCTGTCGAATCTATTAAGTGGCGTGCTTTGCGGTTTGTTGTTTTCGCGTTAAATCTCCTTTCCTCACGTGTCGAGAGAGATAACAAAGCTGAGAAAGCTCGAGGGTCAAAGCTTCGTTCAAGACTTTTTTTTTTTTTTCTGAAGAAGTGTCAAAATGTTTTTGATGCACGCCACGCACACACCTAATTCAATTGCGTGGTGTGTTAAATATATTTTACGTACATATGTATTGTTCTAGAAAACAAATATTTATATACAGTCTTTATAACAGCTCGTAAGCCATGCAATAAGTCAAACATTTATGGCAGCGATATAATTCATGTGTAGTCCAAGACTCAGAACCTCCTGCTTAGACATTTGCGTTAAGTGTGGTATGCTGATAAACCTATCTTGTCTTTTGAAAAATAACTTTCGAGGGATTTTCAGCAGCTATTTATAATGATCAATTGATTCATAAACTGTAGCAATCTTTTGAGCGGGACATAAAAATTAGGGCAAATTAAAACAAGAACTTTCCGTGTTGAAACATAAACTTTGGAAAGCTAGTGGTCTCATGTATAGCTTTGCGAAGGCAATATGAGGCATCAAAGACAACTGCTGGGAGAAAAGTTTACTGAGATTCTAATTATGTGAATCATTGAATAATTAAAATGTATATATTCTCGTTTCCCTCATTTATACATGCCTGTGAACTTATCATTTTACTGCGAGAGGATTCTTTAGCTACCCCCCCCCCCTCCGATTCCTTGGACTTTCTGGCCTCCAAATGCGCAGTAAGTATGCACAGTAGACTATTTCAAATCACATTCTCGCATTTATCCACGTTCGCACCCACTTCTAAGAACCTGACAACCTTGATGTCGTCCTCGGCGTCGTGCTAGAGGTCGTACTTAAGATCGTCTATAGAGGCTTTTCTAGACGTCGTTCTCTAGGACGTCGTCATCGACGTCGTCCTTGAGGTCGTCAAAGAGGTCGTCCTTGACTTCGTCCCGAGACGTCGTCTATGGGATCGCCCTAGAGGTCGTCCAAGACGTCGTCTTTGATGTCGGCCTAGGCGTCTTTGATGTCGTCCTCTAGGACGTCGACCTGCAGGTCGCCTTAGACGTCGCCCTTCAGGTTGTCATAGATGAATGTTATCGCAATTCGTAGGCAACCAACAATAGTGGTTTCTGTAGCAATGTTTTACATGATTTGTTAGTTTAGCTAGAGTGCCTAGACATCTACACTCTCGGTGCTCCGCTCGTGTCATAGCGTTGTACCTAGGAGACCTCGGGGAAAACCTGATGTAAGGAATCAGAGTTAACTGGAGATTTCAAATAGCATTTTATTTGTAACTCTATACATTTATGCCACAACTTGCAGAAAACTCTAGATTACATGCTCATGACGACAACCTGGCATACTTTGTTCACTTTTCCTCCCGTTGATAACAAAATATGTCAACACAATTTGAAAAAAAAAAAAAAAAATCATGGAGTGCCGGAACCGTTGTCGACGGTTTCAGTCAGAGTGACCCTTGCGCTTTTTGAATCTCGGCACTACAAACCTGCGGAAATAGGCATCAAAAGGTAAAAAAAATGTCAGGCTTAAAATGAAAGATTTGTGGTATTTTTGAGTGTATAATTTTCGACGGACTATAAAAGTTTAAAAATCGGATTGTTTTACATGGACCGGTCATCCCCTTTCAAGAATTACTCAAGGATTTAGTTGTATGTAATTAAAGAGCAATTAAGTTATGTACAAGAGGGAAAAAAAATACGTGATGTCTCAATACACCCCCAACAAATGTTGTTGACGACGGGGCAGTCAATCTGGCAAAAGTTCGGAGCACTTAAGAAAAACGAAAGATATTAACCGCCTTTTTACTGTACCCGTGCACTCTCGACAAAATATCCGCAATAGCGCCGTTTTCGCAATAATTATGTGCACAATACCTTCTAAGTTTACTCACGTTTAAGCATGAGTCCTGGTGTTAATAACGTCCTGCGTCCAGTGGCAAGGAGCACATCACCGGGGTGAGCAAGAGGACTCACGCGCGACCACATTTTTTTAACCCGACCCCTGTTTTGTTTTGTTTTTTTGCGAGTAAAGAAAGGACAGTTGTAACCGAAAAATTAATGAATTATTTCTCACGAGTTGAAAATAAACGTTACCGTATAAATTTATCACGCATAAAACTGTCTCTGTGGTAGCGTACAGCTGTACGCAACATAGATTAGACACAGAGTGCTTTCCTTATTGTAAGAACTAATATGAAGCCCCTAAGTTCACTGTCCGCCCATCCCGATTCACCGAAAGCTCAGAAAGCACTGCAAAAAAATGAAAAGTAAAGAACAAAAGTTGGACAACAACCTGAGAAAGAACAAACCGGAATTATAAAGCAGTCAACCCTTTCATTCTTAAAAAAAAAAAAAATCTAATAGCACACAGACACATAAAAAAAACACCGAAGGCGCTGGCATAAGCACCTTGCATTCTAAGCCAAAATATCTTCTAAGAATTTAAGCAGAAACCCTCGTGTTTTGGGGACGCTTTGCAGCGAAAAACAGAATAGATTCTGCTCCAGGCTTCAAAAACACCCGGGGCTATATTAATTCAGGTTTGCCGCACGGCGAGCTATTCAAAGTTTTGCTTTTTGTCTACCTGATTTTTGTCGTTCTCTCTAAGCCAGATTTGCATACCACGATAAAAAAAGCACCTCAAGCAATATCCATCTGCGTGCGTGGCATCGCGTATTGTTTGTCTTTATGACTGCCCATTTGTCGGTAAACAATGCACCGAGAACGTGAGAAAGAAGGGGAGACGAGAGCGCGGAGTGACGTCAGAACTCCGAGCTCTGGATGGAACGATCAGTGGGTAGACCTGAAGCTAGCTGCCTTTACCTCCGCTGCACTCGGTCAACGCGTTAGAACACAGAAATCCAGCGTCTGGCGTTTGGTTCTCGCATTCGTGCGCGTTCGACGAGTGCAGTGGAGAAAAATGCAGTTAGTTTTAGGTCTACACACTAACCTTTCCTCTTAGAGCTAGGAGTTCTGACGTCCCTACGCGCACTCGTCCCCTCCTCTCCCTCGGTTTCTCGGTGCATTACGTTGTCCGAAATATGAAACATTTCGCAACGTCCTCGGCGAGCAGCAGGCTTGTTGAAAGTGCTCGCTACAAATGTAAACCGCCAAACTAAAATTACCTTCCGCCTTGCGTAGACATGTTTTTTTTTTTATTCTTGAGAGGCATACGTTTATACCTACCTTTCATTAAGAATGCCCGTGTAGCTTCTGCAGGCCAGCTGCATTTGTCACTTATCTGACGTGCAGTGGGCATTCCAATTAACCAATCGTTTATAAAATAGGTTTATTGTAATTATTGTACAAGTACTCACACTAAAAACCATATCGTAATACATTTCAACGCCCCGTGGCATTCTTTTCAAATAAGGCGAAAAGTATTTGGAGTATACTTTCCATTGTTTCTGTACGGTGCGCTGGTAAACCTATTTCAGAAATTGACATATAACCCATTGAAATGGCTGCGTTGCATTATGCTCAGCCGTTTGCAGTCCGAGATCAAACATATTGAAAAGTTTAATCTCATCGCTTGTTTCTTGTTTCTATAAAATACAGTAGGATAAAAAAACTCGTCGCTGTAACGCGCAATTCAGTAACACGTCCAAAGGAGTTAAACTTCTAAACTTTATTGCAATATATCAGGCCGCCTTCCCCTTCCTAATTGATCAGGATTTTAAGCATCATTTAAATAAAAAAAACACCAAGACAGTTTCAAAGTTAGCTGCTCCTACATTCAACCTCGAACATGGTTCGAAATGTAAACAAAGAACACATACCACAATCTAAACGGGTCTATATAACTGGCGCAATTTTGGCGACGCTTAGAAGGCAACGAGAAAAATAAAGAGAAGCTGTCTCGGAGTCGCAGCACGTTAATGAGAAGAAATTAGAGTCCTTTTATAAACAAACTTCATTACCGACTCAGCATAACACGCCTTACTTTGCGGTGCTTGTGCTGTTTGCATTGCGGCAACAAAACACATAGGCAGCAATTCAAGCCAGTACTCTATTAGATGGGATACTGGTCGCGGAAGCATGCGAAGGAAGCCATTATAAACGCCGCAATCAATGTCGGAGAAATCGGGAATACACGAACGAAAGAACGTGCGTCGAAGATAGCCTCCTCACGAGTATCGTTTCTCTCGGAATTTTTAATGACTTTCGAACATTAAAGACGATAAATATTCAAAGTTTGCGGAAGCAAACCCCGGATAAAACTAGCAACGTTTCCTGGTCATCTGTGCGTTTCATGTTCATTTGCCTTTAAGTGGAAATGCAAAGTAAGGCATGAAGGAATACCACGGTTCTTCTGGAACGAGGTGCCAACGCATTAAAAAGAAACTCACACTACTTTGTTTTGTTTTTTTTACATCATAGTCAAACTATGCATCCCCCAAATTTAATTATCTACCTAAATGTAGAGGTAGTGGTTCGGACTGATACCAAAGTTTTAAAGGAAGCCCTAACCTATTTGTAATGTTGAACAACATTCAAATATTATATTGATTTAAAAAAAAAAATAAAATCTAGTTCGAAAATGGGACGCTTCCCAGCAGCGGTCGCCCTTCATCTCTGTGTGCTCGTATTCGCGAGCTGTTGGCCGTCATTAACTCATTCAAAATATTTGAAAATCAAATAGTTTCTATTTAATAATGGTAATTTTTGTACCTTTGGCGAATTGACCCAACCGCTAGCGCAACACTTGGGAGGAGTCTGAAAAGACAGCGACGCCTCAACGTTTATTCCGTTTAAAAAAAATATGGTTCCTTTGTCTCCCATGTACCCGTTGGAATTGTCATAGAACGACCATCAGAGTTAGTAACACCGTTTGTAACGTAACGTTTACCTGGAACTGATATTTTTTTGACTTGTGGGGCTAATTATGATTGTTGCTTTACTAATATTATGCAATATTGACATTTGTTTATTA
Source organism: Ixodes persulcatus (assembly GCA_013358835.2). Classification (NCBI taxonomy): domain Eukaryota; kingdom Metazoa; phylum Arthropoda; class Arachnida; order Ixodida; family Ixodidae; genus Ixodes; species Ixodes persulcatus. Next base: position 35,872 of record JABSTQ010000397.1, read on the forward strand.
ACGTCTCGGTACCGATAAAGACTTAAAATATCACGGGGTCCCAATCTGGGGGAAGCCTGTAAAGTGACCTCATAAATCGGATTACTAACATTTCTTGCTACAATTTGTCACCGAAATGCCCAAATAGTGTGGAATCATTCCTAAAAAAAATTGTCTCAGTAAAACAAAATAAAAAAAAAACACCTTGCCTTTTCTACCTACGGCTCCCGTCGGTATAGTTTCGCACCTTCTGACTGGGGCAACAGCCGACAGATGGCGGCAGCGGACCCGGTGGCTTACGGCAGCTCAGCAACCACCTGGTCGCACCAAAATCAGACGAAATGTAGCCTGAAATAACTCAACGAAACATCGGTTGTGCTTTCGGTGTGTGTGTGTGTGTTCATGAGCGCCGTTTATGATTCGAAAGGGTTGTCCGCTTTTGCCGCGACCGAGCGGCTGATAAGCTGCCGTTAGAGAACTTTAATTGAAGAGGGGTCCATCTCTAACCATAGAGAGGGCATTTGCAATTTAACGGACGTCTCCTGCAAAGATTGGTCGCAAGTGCGCCTGCGTTGTACTTTCGCGTGGCGAGAGTAGAGCAGGCGGAAAGGCGAAGACTTTCGCGGACGATCAACGCTTTCTGCACCGCCTCGCAACTCGTTCAAGTTTAGTTACTCTCAAGTGCTCCTGAATGATGTATTACATGAGAAGTAAAATAAATAATAAATTTTCTTAGTGTACATTAAGCGTTTGGATAGCAGTACTATGTAAGCACTTCACAGTAAGCATGTAAAAAAAAAACGAGAGGCACGGGAGCGCAAGTGGTCACTTTACCCAAACCATTTTGCACTTACGAGGGTTGTCCGTAAAATAAGGTTCCCAAGGAGCTGCAGTCGCGAGGAACGCTGTTACGCGGGATCCGGTGACAGTGGCGTGTAGCTTGGTTCCCCCTCTCCCTGTCCCCGCCCCAGCGAGCTGTCTGCGACGCTGAGTGTTGGCTTGGCAGCCGTTAGAGATGAAGCTCCCACTCGCTTCTCCCGCCAGGTGCAAATTACGCTCTGTGATTCGTTTTTTTTTTCTTTTGTGCAAAAAACACTGCGCCAGTGGACATTCATTCCCGATTGTTTGAAGACTACGAAGAAAAGTGTATGAGCGTACAAAAGGTGCACAAATGGTGCAGAGAATTCAAAGACGAACGTACAGATGTCCATGACAACAGCGTTCTGGACGCCCATCGGTTTCAGACGAAACGACTGCGAAAGTGGAAGAAACAATGCTGAAAGGAAGGGTGACGGTTCGGGAGCTCTGCGAGATGATCCCTGATGTCAGCAAGACTTGGATTGACAAAATTTTGACAGACCATTTAGGGTATGCCAAGGTTTGTGCAAGGTGGTTTCCGAGAATGCTTACGAAAGACCACAAACGACAACGTGTTGAAGCGGCCCCCGAATTTCTTCAGGCCTACGAAACCAATGGCGAGGAATTCTTGGACTATATTGTCACTGGGGACGAGACCTGGGTCCATTACACGACACCGGAAACGAAACAATACCGTCAGTGCAAACATTCAGAGTCGCTGAAGCTGCGGAAGTTCAAACGAACACTGTCTGCCGGCAAAGTGATGGCGAGCGTCTTTTAGGACAAGAAGGGGTTATTGTTGTGCGATTTCATGCCTGACGGTACAACAATTTATGCGGACCTCTACTGTGAGACGTTCAAGAACCTTCGCCGCGCGATTCAAAACAAAAAGAGAGACATGCTCACGAAGGGAGTGCGTTTCCACCAGGACAACGCTCGTCCTCACATCGCCCGTGTAACAAACAATCTCATCAACGAATTTGAATGGGATACTGTAACACACCCGCCCTACAGCCCAAACAAAGCCCCAAGTGACTGCCATTTCTTCCCTGAATTGAAGAAACACCTGGGTAGGACGCATTTCAAAACCGGAGAGGAGCTGAAAGAAGAAGTTTTAAGCTACCTTCACGGCGCGGCGGGAAAGTTCTACGATTCAGGCATAAAGAAGATGACACACTGCATGCAAAAATGCATTGATCTCAACAGTTATTATGTTGAAAAATAGGAAAAAGTCTAAGCTTTCCAAAAATGTATTATTCAATGCCAATGAACATGGTTTTCATTGTGAAATATTATTGGGAACCTTATTTTACGGACAACCCTCGTAGAACGAAATAAAAGTGGGTCCTTAACAATTAGGCTGTTTTCAGGAAGTGAGTTCCAGTCTTCGATGCGCAGGGAAAGCGCAGGAAATTTATGTTGACTACTCCGTGTTTGTATTAGTTTAATTTTTAATACATGATCACACCGTTGAGAAATGTGTGAAGGAGATGACAGTATATGGAGTCTAGGTGTGGCAGGTTGTAATAAGTATTATGAAAGACGCACGACCGAGATAGTTTTCTACGTGTTGACAAAGACGAAATATTATATTACGACTTTAGTTCTTAAACAGTCGTCATGGGCGAGTATTGGTGAAGAATTAATCGGGACGTTTTCTTTTGTTAGCACGCTGGACTGATGACTAAGTGACTTTGATGAGGGTTCCACATGATACTTTCCTATTGTAATCGTGAGGGGACGAGTCTTTTATATGCTATGAGTTTAATCTGGTAAGAGGATTGGTGCAAATTTCTTAAAAAGCCCAGAGTTTGGGCTGCTTTTCTAAGTACGGTTTTGATGGGCGAATTCCAGGTTAGGTCTTCATCAATTTTTATTCCTAGATATTTTTAAAAAGGCACCTGTTCTATGCTGGATGAGTTTAGTGCATACCTTGCCTTGTGGAGATTAGTTTTTTTGGTTAAACGTAATTACTTTGTTTTTGAAGCGTTAATGTTCGTTTGTCATGTATTTCATAAGCGAGAAACTTTATCGAGGTAGGATTGTAGCAGAGACAAATCCTCACAATTTATAATAAGGGCGGTAAATCATTCAGTCATCCGCGAACAGGCGTATGAATGAAGATACGGAACATGTTAGGTCGTGTACGTATATTAGGAAGAGTAAAGGCCCGTTCACACTCTTGCGACCTCTTAAACCTGGGTTCCTTAAAACTTCTTAGACCAGAGGACACACTGGCGCCATCTATTGGGTAGCAGTGTAAACTCAGCGGTCTGGCATATTTTTTTATTTCTCTCGCGCATTATCCTTCCTTTCTTGGCTCGAAAAACTTTTTTCAATGTTATAATAGTGTCTTTCTATGGGTATTACGCACATTTGACCTCGGAAATCCCGCAAAACCTTCACACTTGTGAAATGCAGTTCCGGGTCACCGCATAGATGGCGCCACAATGCCAGTGTGTTCCCTCGTTCTAAAAACATTTAAGAAGTTTTAAGAGATTTCATCTCTCTCAGTCGTACTCGGTCGCAAGAGTGTGAACGGGCCTTAAGGGACCTTAAATACTACCCTGGGAAACCCCTGATTGAACTCGTAGAGGCGAAAAGTTAAAATCGTTAATATGTTCAGATTTCTCACGATTCAAGAGAAATGAGGCAACCCATTTGATTACGTTTTCTACAATATTAAGCTGCGAGAGTTTCTGAAGTAAACGCTTATGTGGTACCCTATCGAATGCTTTGGCGCAGTCTATGAAAATGACATGAGTAGCATTTACGCGTTGAAATTTTCGTGGCGGTCAGAGACAAAGCTAAAATGTTGAGATTCGCAGAAGAGGTGTTTCCGGAAGCCATGTTGACTTGAAGGTAAGTGCGGCCCGTGAACCACGTGACCCCGATCGAGAAGTTAGAAACTGTATGTAATACAGGTTCTCTAGCTTCCGGAAGCAGCCGCGTCCGCCATCTCTCGGTTGTTGCGACGGTGAAAGGATGGCGAATGGCAAACGGACGACGTAAACCCAAAAAAAAGGATTTCTTTTTTTTTTTTTTGGAGGGGGGGGGGGGGGTTAAAATTGCCTTTTTTTTAATTTTGATGGGTTACTTCTACCATATTGTATCCGCCTTTTGGAATAGCGCGATACGCTTCCAAGCCAATACACGTGGTTACTTTTAAGGCTTTCCACAAATTTGGGACCCACAGAAGATAAAAAAAGAACTAAAATTGTTAGCTATAAAATCAATGTAACATAAAAAACAAAGACAGCGAAACAAAATCAAAGATGTCTTGTTTTGTCTTCGTCTTTAATGTCGATTTTCTTTTATCACTGTAACTTACAAGCGTGCTCAAATCCACCGAGAATAAAATTGTAAATTTTTCAAAGAATTCGTTGTGTAGTCATTATCTGGAGAAAACAAGATTTTATCAAGTTAGTTAACATTATTGTGAAGCATTTTTTTAAACAAAGCACACATATGAATTACTATTTTATTTTAAGAGTTCTACACACGTAACAGTTTCATTTCAGTTCATTTATTTCTCCTTAAGGGACCCGTGGGGCATTACATAAGGGGGGGGGGGGGGGGAGGGGGGCTTGTGGTGTAATACAGAACATATAAACACAAAAATATAACAAAAAAAATTGATGTAAAATCACTAGTCACAGTAATGCATGTTAAAATTATTAAAATTTATTGGATATGTGCAGTCACTGATTGGCGAATAGTGAACTGGTCAATAATAAGGATGATTTTTTTCAGAAAGAGAGTTCCAGGTAGTTATGGCATAAGGAAAGAATGACGCATTAAAGGCTAGCGTTTTGCCTGTTAGGCAGTTTGATGACACGGCTGTGATTGAGGCGTGACGAAATCCTGTCAGGAGGTGATATCAGGGAGTCAGATAAGTTGGTGCTGGTGTGGTAAAATGTATGTAAGAGACATAATCGAGAAATTATTCTGCGGTCAGAGAGCAGTGGAAGCTCGAGAGTAAGTTTAAGCTGCATCACACTGGTGTCGCGGGAGAATGCTGATGAAATGAATCGAGCTGCACAATTTTGAATTCCTTCCAGACTGTCGCTGAGGTAAGCTTGTGACGGATGCCAGATGGACGAGGCATACTCGAGCTTGGGGCGGACGACTGTAGTGTACGCTAGTTGCTTTAGGTGAGAAGGTGCTGATTTTCGATTCCGCTTTAAGTAGCCAAGAGTCCTTGAAGCATCAGCAGTGATTACGTCGATATGTTAAATCCGAGAAAATTTAGAAGCCAGATGGATACCGAGGTACTTGTATGAGGGAGTATAGCCAATTGAAACGCCATCAAGTGAGTATGAGTAAGAAAGAGTAGATTTTTTTCCGCGTGAATGATACAAGTTTGCACTTCTCGTAGTTAAGAGACATAAGAAATCGATCGCACCAAGTGTTAATTCTTGTTAGATCCCTCTGCAGGGTGATATGATCTGAGCAGTTTGCGACTGGACAGTAAACAACGGAATCGTTTGCGAACAGCCTAATTTTTGAGTCGATGTAATGCGGAAGATTATTAATATCTATGAGAAGTATGAG
>JABSTQ010000398.1:0-64417 GCA_013358835.2 Ixodes persulcatus
AAAAGGTACTAGGAGCAAAAAACTTGTTTTTTTCTAAAGTTACAGCATTCGTGTGTGAAATAAAAATTGTTGCTGTAATCTTGGTGGCGTCGCAAGCGCGAGATGCTTGGCTTTTGCGTCGCGACGGAAAACGCTATTCTAAAACCCTCTCGCGTCGCGTGCGCTAATACAGGCGCTAAATTTAGCGCTAACGTGCGCTAAAATTTGCGTACGTTATTCTAAAACGTTCTATACTAAAACTCCCATTCTAAAACTCTCTTGCGTCGCGTGAGCGTTTCTCGTCGCGACGCAAAAGCCCAAGCATCTCGCGCTTGCGACGCCACCAAGATACAGTAACAATTTTTATTTCACAATGAAATGCGGTAACTTTAGAAAAAAAAACAAGTTTTTTGGTCCAGAGTAGCATTTTAGATTGTTTAAACATGAAAATGCAACGCCAGCGGTTGACCGTCGTGTCCGCTTGCGTCGCCTCGGCAAGAGAGGTCTCGTGTAATGACCTTCGCACATCGTGCCTTCGCCGAGAAATGTTCGCGCGTCACAAGCATCAAGTTGCCGGTGATCGTTGCCAAACCGAGTACAATGTCATCCCGTATAGAAAATTGCAGTCGCGAGGATGCCGCCGACGTTGCACTCACGACGCCGCCAAAGCAGCCGTCGACATAATCCTGGAAGCCGACATTTTTTTTTAACTCTGCTCGTCTCTGCTTTAGCCAACTTGTCATCACGAATCCTCCTTGGAGAAGCGCAAAGAGTCTTTGCGTACGCAAGCTTTTTCCGAGAAATAGCGCCCGCTAAAATTGCACACGCAAAGCGCAAAACCTGATTTGCGTTCGGAGCATGCGCAGTGGCGACGACGCTATTCTTTGCGTACGCAAAGCTTTAGCGTGCGCTATTCTAAAACTCCCTAATGCCGCTGCCGTGCGGTTTCTGTTTTGGATTCGCTGTGCCGCCATGTTGATTTTCATACAGCCTCCGGATGCCAGGGGATTCAAACGGCGCTGCGGACTCCCAGGGTTTTCCAATCTGCGTTCCATGGGCGGTAGGTGGCACCATACAGAAGGCTTTGGTTGCACTAACTGTGATTGCACTCCTCTGGTCAGGCAAGACAATGGCGTCGACGCGAAAACAATGCTCAGGTGGCTCGGCCGCCTTCAAAAGAAAAGTCATTTTGGTTGCGGAAGACATCGGCAACAGTGCCGCCGGACGACCATCAGTCGCAAATGAAGGCAGCATCCCCGGATGGAGGCGACGAAAGCAAGCTCTGTTCGCGTGCAACGGAACGAGAAGCTGTAGAGGCCCAAAGAATGGCGTGTTCGCCGACGTCGAGGCAAGTCTCGGCGACTTTGTTTAAGAGCAACGTGAACAGCACCTCGCCGTAAATATTGAGCTGCTGCAAGAGAAGGCGAGAGAACTTCGGCGAGCCGACATTGGGTTGCTCGCTTTATGCGCCGTGCCGGGTTTTCACTGTGTCGGCGCACGCTCATCGCTCGCTCTTTCAAGAAGTGAGGGATTTCAAATGCGCTCGACAGCACTGAAGAATGACTGAAGACGACTGCCTTTGGGAGGAGGCGTCGGATAAGGAGTCTGATGGAAGTGATGACAGTGATTAGGGTTCAATTACGACGCAAATAAACATTTTTTTTAAGACTTCCTGGGTCGTATTTTACCGGAAAATTTTCGCGAGGTCGTCCCCGCATGTTCGCTTCTCCCCCTAGATGGCGCTGAAACGTCGCTGTCTTTAGAGTAACTGTATAGGCTCTGCTTGCAGAGCCAGAGTATCGCGTTCCTTTTCCTTTCGCCGCCATCTCCGTATTGGCGGAGGAGTGGTCACGTGGGTAGAAGTGGAGCCGACCTTTGTGCGGGAAAGCGGCCTTCCAGAGCGCCGAGTGTCGGGTGAACATATTTTCCGCTTTGCGTTCGAAAAATATAGATCCTAGACTAAAATTGAACGAGCCGAAGGCTTCCTAAGTCATTGAACATTATGTGCGTCAACTGGGTACAGTAGAATCCTGTTTTTATAACGCGAGCGATGTTTTAGGACATCCGTTTTCATTGTATGTGAAGCAGACGACACGGACGACGATCGCGTTGCTCGCGTCTGCGGCTCTCGCGGAGTGATACGCGATACGCGACCGGCACATCCGGCCATCTTGGCGAGTAGGCGAGCTCTCGTTCGAAAGCGAGGGGACGGCTTTTTTCGTTAGCCGCTGCGTCATTTACCGGCAATGAATTTTGCATGCGCGTAAAAGAGCCCCGTGAAAATGACAGGCTGCTGTGTTACGAAGTGCACGAATCGAGCGGACAGCGACAAGAGCTTGTACCGGATTCCGACGGCGAGACACTCGAATTCGCAAAATGGCAAGAACTTTAGATAAAAAAGAAAAAAAAGTTGTGCACAATTTTAGCATGAATGTGCGGGTGCTCGACTTTACTCAGATTCGCATATATTTGGGACGCACGACGGTAAAGCACTGCTCAGTCTACCAAAAACCAAATAAACTGTCTGCTAAAAAAAAAAAAAAAAGTCAGGTTGAGCATCGGCAGCCGCTCTTCGATCAAACACAAGGGGAAAATAAGGAGGCCTGCGTTCTTTTGCATCTTGCGATCGCTCGAGGGAAAAGGTCCTCCAAAAGTTGGGCAGACAGCGGGCTCACGATGCTATATGCGCCCCGGCAACCACGACTTGACGACTTCACTTCACACGCGACCCCCGGGACCCTCGGGTGCGATTTCTGCGATCGAGAGGGAAACAGGAAACGACGGGACAACGATTACGCACATGCACGGCTCGTCGTCGCACGCCGCACTATTTTCCTTCCGCAGCGCGCCGCAGTACGCCACAGCACGCCGCCTCGCGTCTGCGCCTTCGTGCCCCTGCAAAAACCGACCGTGGCTTCCCGCAGGGCTTGGCTCCAGAATGGCACCATTGCGGTACTCTGCATATACAGTTACTCTAGCTGTCTTCAAACGGCTGTGACGTGTCGCCTCTCGCCGGGGAGAACCAATCAGTGGCGTCGGGTGTGGCTCACACGCTCACCCACTCTTCTGCCCCCTCTCCCTCGTCGCGGCGGTGTCGTCGGGTGCCGGCAACACCACCTAGGGGAGAAGGCCAGAACACGCCTCGAGTGACGTCACGGCAGCAGGCTGACGTGCGCCGCGCTATAAGCTGAGCTGAAGGCTTCGCGCGTAGGTTTTACGTCGTAGAAACGCGGGTTTTCGCACTACTTATTTTTTATGAGCTAACATGAGAGCTGTGAACGCCGAGTGATTTAAAGCAGCAATTGTAGAAGGCAGGAAAATTATTATAACCTACAATTATCGTAGTGAAATACAAGAAAGTGATATCTTGACACAGATGTGTTCTTTTTTTCAGCGATAAACTGGGTGGTGTAGTTGTCTCTGAACGACATGGGAGTTGTATAAAAGAAGAATCCATGTGAAATGGCAATAATCGAAGTAATGGGAACAGATAAAATGAACTACAGTAACAATCAGATAAATGATGCAGAGGCATTCATTTCATTTCATTTTATTCACCTCAAAGGCATCTGAAGACGCATTACATGAGGGAGATTCAAAAATAACAGACAAAAAAGTAATTGAACATAAAAAATAGACACCAACAAAAAAAAATCACACACACACACACAACAAACGCTTATTAGCATGTTATTGTTATGATGCACTTTTACAAATCAAGGTTCAGTTAAACAAATTAATGCACTTCTTTTTAAATGAAATGGGATATCTCTCAGTTACAATATGGTCAGGTAGTTTGTTCCAGTCAGTGGTGCAAAGTACTAAGGAGGAATAGAGGAAAGTGTAAGTATGGCACTGAAATGGTTCCATCTTGCAGGAATTATCTAATATGGATTATGTAAAATTGGCAGCCCTGCAGTAAGTAGATTAAAAATCGGAATCTGAGTAATATACATCTTGAAATTAAACACAATAAGGCAATTTTTCGTCTTCTTTCTATATTAGGAAGATTTATGCTAGCTGTTAAAGCGGACACACTAGTTTCGGATGAATAATCACTGCATATAAATCTGGCTGCTTTGTTTCGAAGATTCGAGCCTCGAGATTAGGTAGCTTAGGTGTGGATTCCAAATTATGCTTGCATATTCTAATTTTGGGAGAATAAATGTTTTGTATGCGAGTAGTTTTGTTTCAATGGGAGCTAGATCCTTACTGAAAAATCTCAATTGCATGAGAAATTTCTGCGTCCAATAAACACATATGAATCAAATGAGATATATAAGAACTTATAAGATTTATATAAGATATATAAGAAACTTGTAAAACGTCTTATACGGTTCTTATATATCTCATACAGTTCTCAATAGTTCTTATATATCTTGTATGATTCATGTGTTTGTTAGACAAGAAATTTCTCACACAAATGGCTTTTTCACAAACCAAGTGTTTTTAGTGCACTATTTGTTATTTGCTCAATTCATGATAATGAGTCTGTAAAATACACGCCCAAATACTTGTACGACAATGAGTGTTCTAGTGGTTGTGTGAAAGTAATAAGTACTGGGTTAGTGTTTTAGTGGAGGACTTAATTATGGAAATTTGTTTGCATTTACGTGTGTTAATGTTCATCTGCAGTAGGGAACACCATGATGATATTGTATCTAAATCGTCTTGGACAATATTGTGATCACTATAAGTGTATTAATTTCCTGGTAAATAACGCAAGCATCAGCGAAAAGTCTAATTGTCGATTTAATTGATGATGGTAGGTCAATGACATATATTAGAAACAACAGAGGCCCGAGTACACTACCCTTAGGGACACCTGATGCAACAGCAACAAGACTGAAATTGCCAGACAAGTATAAAAGTAATAACATTCTAAAATTGTGATGTGCTGGTTTGAAAAATGTATTGCACATAGTTCGAAAAATGTATTGCACATATTTTGACAAACTTTTCTTAGACCTGTGATAAATCTGTATAGGTTAAGCAATTCAATGAACTCTGCCTGTTCAAATATAGTACTTGCTTTGCAGCAAGCAACCTATCCTATCTGGTTACTACAATGAAAAAAAAAACACCTGTAACCTATTTCTTGGCAATTTCATACTGTGAAAACTTTATCTTTGCAAAAAAGTACCGTAATACCAGAGCGTTGCCCTATATGCTGATGTACTTCAGTACCGAGTCTGTGAAACGACACAGTTAGGGCGGCTAAAAACAAGTTTTGTACACAAAGAGAAGTGGGCATGGGAGCTTCATATTCAAAGTTGCTTGCATTTACAATACAGAAGAGAGTCGTAAATAAGAAATTGGTCACCTTTGAACACTGCAAAGCGAGCGTCTTGGTATCCATAAGTTCTGCAAATATCCGTCTTGAAAAAAATTGATACACATGCATCTTTGATGCCGTAGATTTTGTGACACCGAGACACACAATATCTGTGCAGCATGTCGGCATTTACGCTGTAGCACCACAAGATACCTAATACACTGCTACAAGGACACCGACTATCTGCACACACACACACAGATTCACCGACTTCAGAGAACAGTTGCCTTTGCATGAGGATGAAGCGCAAGCACGTTGCTGGCCGGAGAGGAACTAATTTGTTTAGCGTTGACCCCTTAGCTTTTTTTTTAATTTTGCACTGGCACTTTTCGTATTGTTGTCCTTGCAACAAAGGTTTCTCAGTTGAATGTTTTCACTGCAGTTCAACACATGCTTCAGCTCAAACTCACAATGGGTTCACCATCACAGGCATCAGACATACTCTTCCTTGGTCTGAGTTCGCTTCTTGACATCTGTGACGGTTGGCAGCGAGTGTCATTGATTGCAGAGTTTCAGCTCTCCATTTCTTTTGTTTGGCATTCTTGGCATTAATGCGAACATTCATCTTGCTGCAAAGATGTCACAAGAAAATGCTTGTGCGTTTTCTTGTGACGACAACACGTGTTTTAAGATGAGCTCACTCGTATGTTAATTTTCACAGTAGTCGAAGTCGGAAGTCTCCTTTTCGGCGAGTAGTTCCATTATGAGATATGTAACAAGTCGGCACTGGCTGGGCATCACCAATTGGTGAACAACATAGTTGTGTTCTACAGCATTTACACCAGGAAAAACAAGCCCTTCTATAACCAGTTTCATTGCGAGAGCACAGTCTTCCTGTGCGAGCAAACTGTAGCCAACTTGTTTCGTGCTGTTGATGCGGCCTTGCATTTCTCGCCCCTTAGGTTTTTCAAGGTGGTGTAGACTGCATGGCTGGCCACATAGCCCAGGGCCGGGAGGGTCTGTCTTATTTTTTACAGCCCAGGGCCACATTGCAGGTATATCACGTTGCAGGTAGGGCGTCAAGTATCCGCTCGCTTGAGAAGATCTTCCTAGTTTACATCCTTGCTAGCTGTAGTGATCGTTGACAGAGTGCTCCTCGGCAGTATTTTGTTTTCATCTTCGTAAATGTGCCTTGTAGACACGTGATATTAGAAGCAAGCCAGTTGACTATACATTCCGAAGCACTCTTCTAAGCTGTCAGTTTTCAGCTTGTCCCATGGAGGCCGTACAGTAGCCCGAGTTCATCCAAGCAGTATCCAAGATGTGTATTTGACCGCTTCTGCAAGAAATAGAACGGAAAAGGAGAAATCATATTAATCCAAACAAAGGTAATGTAATCAAAAATGGTTATAGAAATACAAAAAAAAAAGAAGAAAAAATGCTCTTTTTTAAAGTGTAGCTGAAGTGGTTCCGTATTCGAGAGAAAACCCTGGCAGTGTTTCGATCTGGTATTTCGGATCACAAACATTAAAATTATTCTTGAATTTGATGTGCCGAATGCGCTATAATAATAATAATACTAATAGTAATAATAATAATAATAATAATAATAATAATAATAATGCTTATTGCACGAGCACATAGAACCAGGTAAAGAAAATAATAATTAATAATAATATGCTCCATAGAGCTTCCTGGTGTGTGTTGGGATTCCTTGGGGAGCCTGAAGGGGCGCCAGCTAAATTGTTAGTAATATGGCTCTGGTGTATGGATAAGTAAACTGGTCAATGAACCATATTCCGGCTTGCGTGCACTCCTAACTACAGCTCAAAGACCCGCTAAAATATAGGTCTTACTAGTTAGTTGCGGCGGATCATTTCCGCGCTCCGATGAGGATACACAGAAGCGACACGATGTACTTCTTTTTATTTAATTTTTACATTGATGTGCTGGTTGCAACCGCGATAACCTATCACTTGCATACCTTGCGAAAATCATTCCAATCTGAACTCATAAATCAAGTCATTTTTATTTAGGTCTGCACCTACAAGTAGCGCGAGCATTTGAATATGTTGAGTCCAGGCCACAACCAAATCACTCCCATGTACGCATTCAGCGAAAAGTAAAAACAAGAAACGAAACCACGATCAAAAAAGTGAAAAGTTCTCACCCTGCCATGCCGTCAAGGAGCGAGATCTTCCCGTCGATTCGCTGTATAGTCCAGGCTTTCGTAGTCATCCTTGCAGAAACTCAAATATGGACACTTTCACATCCAGTTTTCCGCCAAAGCGCGGATAAACAACATCTGTACGGAATGACAGCACCAGTGAACAGCACCGACAACCGAAAAGCAACGTTCACGTTCACGTTTACGTTTACACACGAGGCCGCGGTTGTGTTGTATTCCAAAATGTGCTCGATGAGAGTTGAAGTTCTGACCCTCGGCGTCCAAAAACCTACTCGCTTCTAGAGTTGTTCTAGTTGATTCCTCCAGCCTCATTGTCACGTGACCCAACCCGCAGGAGTAACTAAAAAAGCCGTCGAAGAAAGGAACGCGACGGACGACCGTTGGGAGAAAAAGTAAAAAAGGAAAACAAAACGCGACGCCGTGGCGCTTTCTTCTTTTCATTTTTTTTTTTTTTGTTTGCACCTCGTCAAGCGTAGAGAGAAAGGGAAAGTAAAAGAGAACGTGCATTGCAAAGAAGCCAACTGTCAAGGGGAGCCTTCCGGAGAAGCGCACTACCAGTTCAGCCTACTCATGCCGACGCTCCTTGAAGGGAAAGAGGGAAGCGCTACGGCCTTAGCTCTAGGTGGTGTTGGTGTCGGGCGGCCGGGCAGTTGCAGGACGTCGTTGGAGGAAGTCGTTTCGCGGGTGTTTCTTTTCGACGGGGCGCGGAAGAACCCCGAGTTCAGGAAGCGCGCGCGCTCTCTTCGCGCTGGAGGGTCATGCACATCTCACATGCTGCGATTATTGCCAAAAAGTAGCGCGGCTCTTGTCGCTCTTTGGCTAAAATCACTATTGGAGCGGCTCTGCGACAGTCCCACCAATTTGCACGACGCTCTTTCTTGTAGCGATTTTGAGACAAAACCTAGAGCACATTAAAAGTATTGTACTAATTATTAAAATACAATTATCTAATATGCGTGTAAAATTATTATGGATATGAAGACGTTTTTGTCAAGAACAAGCGCGCCTCTGCGACATCGACAAAAATATCACGCGTATTCAAATTATGGGATGATCAGAATACAAATATGTCACTAGCACCTAGAAATAATGACAAATACATTAGGGCTTCACACTGTTTTAGATTGTCACGTCCACAAGGTCGTGTCATTCCCGAAATAAATCTGTCGTAAATATAAATGCAAATAGCGCACCAGACGCGGGCAAGATTAAAAGTGGACAGGACAAGCGCTATTACAAGCCATGGTTGAGCATTCATGTTTGTTCAACAGTACTTCGTCTGGTCTTACGGCCGTTAGGTCCGACCACGAGCCAGTCGTAAGAACCACGGTTTTTCTCAGAGATGCGTATCAGTGATAAGGGAGGACCAAGATGCTTCAAATCGCATAGTGCTACGTCACTGCTCGCACAGACACTGCAGAGAGCCGATATTTTGCGGCTTTCTACTACGCCACCGATGCAGCCGGCAAACCACGTGGCTTCTAAGTGACTTGTGATTGAACGTGGCGGCCTGCAGCTTTCGCCTTTAGTTCATGGTAGAGCGAGTCAAAGTGTAGGTAGCCCGTCAGTTTCTTTTGGTCTGTCGTCACACTCGAACTCTCGATCGCGTGAAAGAACTCATTTGTTGCCAATGCACGACTTTCGATTCTAACGTTTAGTCTCAATATTCCCCTTGAACTCCATGGAGTAGCATTAATCTACTTGTACGTGCTCCGCAGTGGCGCACCCACGGGGGGGGGGGGGGTTTGGGGGGGGTCATAACCCCCCCCCCCCCCAGAGCTCCATGAGAAAACTTTTTTTTGTGTGTGCATATTTTGACGATTTTTTTAATGTAATGTCCGCAACGAGGACCTTTAAGGGTAAATAAATGCATCGCCCCCTCCCATCCACCTTCCCCCCCTCGTCGCTGCACTGGTGATGTGCACGGCACGAGCGAGTCATTTCCGTAATATACAATCTTACATTGACAGATGACACACTATTACCAAAATTATCTATGTGGTACGTGAAAAGTGCTCATCTGATGCGCCAATCTAGGTGTCACAACCTTGCGCCCCTCGATACACTGTCCGAGCAAAATGCAAAAACCGCCGATGATCGTATTCACGCTAATAGTGTCGCGGTCTGTACAGTCTCCCGCAGTGGCGCACCCACGGGAGGGTGGTGGGGGGGGGGGGGGAAGGTTGAGGGTTCTAACCCTCCCCCCCCAGAGTTCTGTAGCGGTCAATCGGAACCCCTTCGCCCCCGTTGCATTGACGATGATGCAAACGGCGTGACAGAGTTAGTACGAAGGAGTCAGTTCCGGATTTTTTTATCGTAAGTACATTAACAAATTACACTATTTTCGCAATTACTTACGCGGTAAAACGGGCTCATCTCAGGCCCCAACCTAGGTGTTAACGTTTTGCGTTCCTCGACACGCCGTTGGAGCAAAATGAAATACCGCCGGTGTCGCGCTGTGTACATTTGTATATTTTATTTTCCTTTAATTTCTCTATCAACTGTAGGAGATATAAAATCATTATTAATTCTATGTTCAGAAATGTTTCTTATTTGAAGAAATAAACTCCCCCAAAAGACGAAGCGGGGCGTTGGGCTCCAGCAGTTAACCGCTGTGTCGTTTTTGAATCGCATTCTGTCCCCAACTGTTAGAGAAAAAGCCTCCACACTTTAGGTTATTATAACGCTTTCTCATTTTTGTGTAGCGCGGGTAGATGTTGTATAAAAAAAGCTGAGATATGCGTTACACACAAACTTTCATATTTGTTTCCAAAAAGGTTTTTCAGAAGTATTCTATATGAATTGATTGCATGGACTGCGTGCGTCATCACATTTCGAACCATCTAGGATCGAGTTATACATTTACTGCGTATTTTTGCAGGAAATGTTCTTGAACGTGATAAGTTCAGTTCAGCGCGCTTCGCGCTTGTGGCCTTCGCCGACTTACGCTAGTCTTCGTGGGGGTCATGTCTTTTCTACGGCGGGCCTGCTTTGTGAGGGGTTTGAAGGATTTGGATTTCGGAGATAGGCTGGTCCCCGGCGCCTCCTCTCCCAACCTATTGTGACTGCCGAGGAGCCGCGGCTGGGTGCCGTCGAGACGGCGGACCGAAGCACTAGCGAAACTACGAAGGTGCGAAGTAGTTGTCGTGAACGGACTTGGCGTGGCGCCGAGTAGGCTCTGGCCGGTTGTACTACCGAGGATACGGGAGTGTCACAGTTATGAGGGTCGTTGATGTAGACAGTGTTTGGCCACTTGCAACAATGAGCCTGATGACGAACACGTTGCGAACACACAACGAACACGTTGCGAACACAACGTTGCGAACACGTCGCGTTCAGTAGGGTGGTATTAATCTTTAACTTAGATAGATTTATTTAACATAAGGGGCGTTCATAAAGTTCGTATTATTGTCACGAAGGAATAGAGATTCAGCAATCAAACTCGAGTAGGAGTTGAGACTTTCTCTACATGTTCACCACCAAAAGGTACCCACTTTTTCCAGCGATGCACCACATGCCGGAGGCCATTGTCATAGAACTATTCGTCTTGAGCGTTCAGGAATCGCTCCACTTCAGCAATCACTTGGTCACCGTCCTTGAAATGCTTTCCTCTTATTTGGCCACACTAGAAGCGTCTCTGCCCTTTAACCAAAAGTGTCGTAAACTGGGGCGTTGTCCCCGAACAACGCTCCCAGATTGGAATGAATATCCTTGGCATTGCTTTCCTTCAAATGAAAAAACGGATCACTGCATGTGCTTGGCACCGACGGGCGGTGCCATTTTTGTTTCGACTCCCCAGCGGCGTTCCGAGCTACTATAGCATGCGATGTTTATACTGTGCGGAAACTAGAGGGACGCGCGTTCATGTTGATGCCTGTTATGTTCCGTTTTCTTTAATTTTGTGTGCCGATAATACGAACTTTATGAACGCCCCTCGTAGTACATTGACAGTGTTGGGCGCGACCAGACGTCGCCGCCCGGCACTTTCCGTCCTCCAAAACCAAACAGGATCCCAGATTCCCACGCTATTTTCTTTCTGGCAGATGGTCGGTCATAAAAGCATACGAGCATAACAACACGCTCTCTTAAACGGACAACCAAAATAAAACACAAAAGACCCCACGCTCTCCTCGACGGACATCTCAAGAAAGTGCCGTGGAGATGGGCGCTCCCACAAACCCGGCCCGCTCACACAATGAACCCAAAGCCGATATGTTTGGTAGGGTTTACGACTCGAGACCACACCCGGCAGCCTCCCATGCATCCCGTGCTTCCCAATTAGGCAGACGCCCGCTCGAAGCGCCCCTGAGAGCGACATTGTCGTGACTCGTGACACTCCCTCCACCAGGGATTTCCCCAGACCCCTCCTAGGGGGGGTTTAGACCCCCCCTCGTTTTTCGAAAGGCACAACCTTAATTCACAACGACTCCTATATTCGCAATGCCCCCCCCCCCCCCCCTTTAACCCCCAAAAAAAATTTAGACACCCCCCCTGATTTCAATTCCTGGGGAAACCCCTGCCCTCCACTCCGGTACTCCCCCGCCGCCTGGGGCGATCCTTCCGACGATACAGCTCCGCTTCAACACAAACCGACAACAACAACAACAACAAAAAAAGAATAATATGTCTTTACCTAACTGTCACTTTGTGTCCTTTGCAATTGGCCATTGGACGGGGGTCACCCTGTAGGCTGTGGCTCTGTTGGGTGTTTTAAAATGATTTGTTGGCCGTCCCCAGAGAGGGAGGAGGCGTAAAGTTTTTCTTCCGTGTTCTCTTTACGTTTCTCTCTCTCTCTTTTTCTTGCTGTACATTTTCTTACTCTTTCTCTTTTCTGTCTCGTTATTTATCTTTTTTTTTATATTTGTTCCTTTCCCCAAGGCCGTCATTTCATGCACTTCACAGAAGCGATTGAATTCGGCGCGCCACTCCCTCACATCAGGAGTGACATCCGGGCTTCGAGCTACACAACAAGCTGCCAATTTTTATCTTTCTTAGAGCATCTACTCTACTGGTACTGCTCATTGTGCACCCATTCCACAGTGCAAGTCTAACAACTAATTGCTAAGACCGATCGGTGTGTGAATTCAAAAGTCCGCGATGACCTATATCACCAAGGCCGCCCCATTGAAGCGCCAGCCAAATTCAGTGCTTACCTACTACTTCCCTTAAACAAAATCGCGATTTGGAGCCAACGGATGCATCACCATCGGGATATATGACTCCCAGCGTTGAAAAGTGGATCATTCAACAGACGCCCTCATCCTTACCCTCTGACCGATCCGTCTCTGCCCAGCATCTTCCAGTTTCTGCAGCGACTTACCCAAATGACTTGGGCATCTACGTTGGAAAGTCACTGTCAGTAAGTGTGACTAGATTTTTTTTTCGCGAATCTTTGTCACTCTGTTGTTTTTATACATAACGTTCCAAATTGTATGCTGCATCTAACTAATAAAATGACCTGAAAGCTAAAACCAGCAACGTTAAGTTTGGGATTGATTTATTTTAGCTTTTAGCGAATTTTAGAAATGACCCCTCTTTTTGGATGTCTTTCTTGCTTGGTTTTTCTTTCTTGTTCAAGTTATGTCAGAGTTTCTACGTTTCTAATTTTTAAGAAAACGCGAGCGCACGAGTTAAAGAGAAGTCGCAATATGTTTAATCGCAACGAGCATCCTTTTTTTTCGATTTTGGGTATTTTATTATTCCTTCGCGAGTTGACTAACAAAAGCAAAGCCGTAATCGTTTTATGACTCTTCCTTGAGACTATTTAAGCGAATATGATTTGCATATTTTACTTAGCTGGATTGCCAGAACCTATTATTTCTTAGATTTACATGTATTTACTCAAACTAGTGCTGAGAGCCACTGTATTACGTTTCTTAAAATTGGCACACTAAACAAAACTACGAGCCGCAATAATCACGTTACACGAAGAGAAAATGAAAATTAATGGTATTTTTTGGATTGGCGTTCAATTATGTTTCGTGTCAAGTAATCAAATAATCTAATGAGAACATTTCGAGTGGAAGTGCTTGTAGTCATGAATGTTGTTTTCATAATTTTCGTAACTCGAAAATAATAATGAATTTAGGACAGGATGCCACGGGTTCGGCCACGTTTTTTTTCTCCCGTTGTCCCGTTACTGGTTCCTATGCGTTACTGCTGTTGTTCGGATGGCTTGCACACAGGTCGGGCCTTATTTGCATGACAGGTAACCTCGTTCCACTGGTGTAATGTTGAGCAACAAAGTTTTTGCAGACGAGACATTCTCAGTCACGGTGACGCTGACTTGTGAAAGAAGTGTGAAGCGAGAAAAAAGCACTTGAAATATGTGCATTTGTACTGAATCTTCATAGACATGAGCGAAAAATAGGGACACTAGCCAAAAATTTAATTTTTGGTCATAGTCCCTATTTTTCGTTTCATATGTCTATTCCAAACCAGGCAGAGGGCTGCCGGACGTTTACCTTCAAATGTTCATAGAAAATTAAGACTTCATTTTTTGTTTTCATATTTGAAAATTAGATAGAGCAATAATATTTTGTATAGAGCTGGGTGGCTATGTCCAAGTATCAGAAAAGCCATTTTCTCAAAAATTACTTCTCCCCAACTTTTTACCAATTAAAGACCAGCCTGATTATACGCGGGTGCGATGTAGGAAAAATTCAAAAAGGTTACTGCTCTTCCCTCTCTATGAATATAAAACAACCGTTTTGGATAAATAAATGCACATACCAAAGAATGAAATCGTGTCGATGGGATTAAAATTAATTTGCGCAGTGCAAATAAAATCTCGCAATGACGCGTGCAAACGGAAAAAAAAAAACGGACATAAAAAAAGGGTTAAATTACCCCTCCCCCCCCCCCCCGGCCAGCCCTCTCTCCTCCGATCGGTTGTCAAAATTTCACAACCCCCCACAGGCAAAAATTCTGGGTGCGCTAATGGTGCTCCGCGCCCAAGACACGTATACGCAGACAAATCGTTCGGGATTACACGATTGCCAGAGTTGAACATATCTGTTATCAGGATGCACCAACCTCCCTACGCTCCTGGTTACGCGCTCGAGTCACAACGTACAAAAAGAAGCAGCAAGCCCCTTCTGTTCATACCAAATAATAATTTTTATGCACCAATCGGAAGGGCATTTTTACGCCCTTTCCGAGTTTTTTTGCTCGAGAAACTTCGGCAATGAGCAAATGTCAAGAAAATGAAGAACGTTTTCAATATATTTATTTGGATTCAAGCAAACCCGAGTACAAGAGTCTTATGAGGCATAAACATTTCGAGGAGCATAGTATGAGACTAAATATGCCCAAAAGCTACAAAACACTCAATATTTACAACAATGAGGTGGGAAGAAAAACGGCACAAAGGATAGCGGAGCAGTAGAGTGTATAGATATTATTATTGCAACGTGCATATTACATATAATATTAAATCTTATGGAAATACAAAATTATCAAATAATCACTACAGAGGTTTTAAGCTACAGAGGTTTTAAATATTGAGTATATCGTAAAGTAAGAATGTGCATATAGAACTGTATAATACATGAGTGACATCGGCATCTCCATGATGAAACACAAACATATCACATCGCTCAGGAGCAGTCGCTATACCCGAGTCCAGCGGCGCAGTATAGTGGGATGGTGGGAGACAGGTTTTGATTCGAGCACTTCAAAAATTAAAATTCCTCAATCTCGCTAGTGACGGGCTCAGATCTCAAAGACATGTTTCTTGCTACTCGCGAATCCAGAATCTCTGGAAGAAGATACCCGAAATAAAACGGCCTCAACTGCTCCACACATCTTTGCCAAAAGGAGTCATCTCTCGTTATCCTCTGAAGGAAAGTGTCTTTCGGGGACCAGACAAAAAAGTCGCAGTAGTCTCGCTTGGTCGCATGCAACTGCCCTTGAATTTGGTAGTAATACCGATGGGTGGGTCGGAGACAACGAGAACCTTTCTTCTTACAAACCTTGATGCCAATGTTATGGTGTTTAGAAGTTTCCTCTAGCGTGGGATACCCAAGAGCACTGCGTGGGCACTTGACCTCGAGCACGCCATCATCATTGAGGAGTCTGTCTGGGGTTGCGCAAAGGAACGGCATGTCGAGAGAAATAAACAGGCCACATTCCTGTACTCTGACATTAGAGTGTGATTTTTTGTCGACCTCCACTGCGGTTTTCTCATGACTTCGACCATACTCCAAGTCCGGCGTGTTTATCGGTTTCGGGTAAAGAATCGAATTTACCACGCTCTCAAACTTGAACCAAGATTTGTGCTTCCTGCATACATCATAAAATTTCGAAGAAGAGATCCTTTTCCGTCTCTCTTTATGCCAGAGTTTGCTTTCTGCTTGATCTTTGGTGGATATCTGAACCTCCTGCTGTTTTTCAGGAGTTACACGAAGTGACTCTACGAACTCCACCTTTTTTAGTGCGTACAGAGCTGGGGACACGTCTGGCTTTTGTGCACTGTCTCCGCAGTCCTTATCGGCCTCGCAGGAAAACTTGGGTCCTTTTGAGGAGGTCGATGCATCTTGAAACTGAAGTTTCCTTTTCGACCGCCTGGTCGTGGTTTTCTGCTTGATTCTTTCAACGAGTTTTCTCATTGGCGTACCAGGGCTTCTTCCGTACTTTCTTCTGTAAAAGTATGAGTGCCACTGTGGGCCCCTCATATTGTAAGACAGGGCTGCGACATGGCACCTGCGCCTGTAGCCACCTCCTTTACTGAAATCGACACGTTTTCCCCCGATAGTTTTTGATACTCTGCTCATGAAGCTCTGAGCTGCATTGCTGTTCATGTCAAGAATAAGACTATCTGATTTGTCAGCAACAACATCGACAGCCTTCTGAATTTCGACCATCATTCCAGATTGACAAAGAGCTTCTCCTTTCCGAGTTTTGCTCGGTTCCTCGACTACATTTCCAGCCTTGACAGGGCAAAGGCTGCTCGGGCAGTTCATGTGCATGCCAAAAACGTGGTATGGGCCATTTTTAAGCTGATGGCGCAGCGCTTCAACTACTTCTCGGGTGACTGGCCCCTGAAGAGCTTCCGAGTACTTCTTTATTGATGTTCTGGCCAAGCGTTTGAGCGTAGAAATGTTACGTGCTGAAAGTAGCTTGCGAACCTCTACATCTTGTTTCCCCGTGAACCTCTTTGCGTCTTTTGATACAGTGAAAAGCTTCCTGGTGTAGCAGTTGACTGCGTGGTTTGCGCATTCGACGTTTTTATGAGGTACCCGTAACTCACGCCGCTTTTCACTGACACAAACACGCTGCTATCGCCATCACCGATTAAAGTGGTGTATCTCAGTTCGTACTGCTGCTCACTCTCGTTGAACCCTTGCACAATTATATTTTTTTCCATGGAAGTGGATGTGGAGTCCCAGTTGCAAGCGCAAACGTGTCGCCTAGGGTGCTCACCCCTTGATGCAGCGAGTCGGCATACCGTACAGAACTTGTTTCGGACACCGAAGTACAAGATCTTGCGGGTATACCATCCAACAATCACGGCGACCCCGCTATTCGCGTTTAGTTGTGTCCGTACGACCTCTTGGACCAGCCTCCATCGACAACAACAGGGATCCTCCAGAAGACCTCCTCGTATGGACTTTCACCACGCTTTCGGGCTAGTACGATCTCTTCAGCAGCAGCCTCCCGCATTGACGATAGCGGTGTGTGCCAGATATCGCGTGCTAAGCGCTCTTCGCAGTCTTTAAACAAGTCCTGCGACATGAATGGAATGTAAGAGGCTGCACAAAGCTCGTTTGCTTGAGAAAATCCAATGCTAATTGCAAGCGAGCCATGAACGAAGTCCAAGTTGACGCTTGTCTCTTCGTCGTTGTCAGTCTTCAACGTATGGTTTGCCGTGCAGAGCGGTCTTTTTGTGCACCTGTACTCAAGAACGCTTTCTAGTCCAATCCGAGTTTCTTTGACGAACTCTAACTCACCACAAAATGCGCAACTCTGCGAGTGATCCAACATAGCCGCCGCATAGTTGTTGAGCATTGCTTGCAGGTTGGCTACTATTCTTTTCCCATGAAGTACTGGTTGGGGGCAGGCCACTTTGACCGCCACATTTAGAGCATTGGAGTTCCTAACAAAAGAAAACAATATTTTAGCCAAATCGCTCCGACCGTTACAATTTTCTCGATCAGCGAGTCCACAAATTAAGTATCCTTCAATGGTGAGTTTAAAGTGATTAAAAAACGTGGACAAACTTGAGATTAAAGACACATTTAAACTAGGAGAGGGTATCAATCGACAATTTCCACCTGATTAATCACCATAGCTTTTGTTAATCGGTTGTGTTGATATCCAGGCATCACATTCAAACGTAGCACGAACTACATTTCCTTTGTTATACTCTCTCACGATACTCGCAAACGGCGTAACGTGCACCTCATTCAGGATTCACCGGTCGTCACGTATTAGTTAAAACGCTGTAAAAAATCGCCAAGTACCGCTAAAATCTAACAAATATTAGAGTAACTGTATAGGCTCTGCTTGCTCTAACAAATATGTCCTTAAAAAGTTAAAGATAAATATGGTAAGTTTATAGGGCCATCGTTGGTGGTAAATGTGTGTCATGTTAGGAAGAACAGCATCGTGAATATGCCCTCTGCTATAAATTCCCAACCATCAAGGAGCGTGATCGACTAGTTACACGTGCCGCCCGCGTTCGCCTTGTCGGTAGGAGATTCAAAATAAAATTTAAAACGTTTGTTGTAAAAATGTACTACCGCAGATGGCAGCAGGCGCGGCGCGTGCTGGCCGCGCGTGCTGGCGTCTGCGGGGGTTATCCCTCCAACGAACATCCCTACAGGTCCTGTTCTATGATCTCCATCTCCCCTACCCGCCTTCCTCGCTCCCTCCTATACCTTCCTCCGCTTTCATCCCACATGGGGCAAAGCGCGGAACGGCAAGTAGGCATGCCTCTCTCTCCGGCTGCAGAGACTGGTCGGCCCTCTAAAGCTATTCCTCAAGCACAAGCCCCGCAGTGCTTTCGTTCCTCTCTCCCCCCATGCAAACGTTGGAAAACCCTATGCAATCAAGGAAGAACACTGCAAGTCCCACTTACGTCTCTGTGTCCGGAGACTTGGGCGTTGCTTGGCTATGGCACACAGCGGGGCCGCTTGAAACTTCAAGGCTGGAATTTCACACGCACAAAATGACCACTGCTCGTATTGATTGAGCACGACTACATCAAGAGTTTAGTCGCATGTCCCGCCAATTCAAAAACCTATTCATAACGGCTGTGGTATTTGCTGCACTAACCATTCAATGCTTCTGTCGAGAAGGTGCTGGGATGAGGTTGTGGCTTCAAGAAAATCGAATGACCTGTCAAAGTAGAAATGTTTAGCGTGATAGTGGCGAGGCACAAGCACCTGAACCATAGATGCTGATTTTTCAGTGTGTTTACAGTACGGTTGTTATATGTATTCAGGCTTACTCTTCAGTGCCGTCGACGTCAAGCATAGTCGGCTCGGTACACACAGCTGTGCTGCATGAAGCTTCAGAGCTGGCGAGAAGGAACACAAGACATATGATACAGTGGGTGTTTGTTTTTAGCTGCACCCAATTTTCAAAAAACGGCACTCTCATTAGGTAACTTTTCATATTAAAATTAGCTTGCCTGATTTGACGGACACTTTTGATTAACTTTTTAATCAGTAAACGGAGCCATATTGCTTCAATTAGAAACTTGCTGGGCGTGGTCGAAAACTACTAAGTCGGTCAATTTCAGAATTATTTGGATCACAGATGAAGCGTGTTGCTGCGCAATAAATTACCACTTGCGATAGAGGCGCGAGCCTGGTGGAGCCGGAAAGGTGGGTGATAAAAACGGACAATCGGGCCAGGCAAGCAACAATTGATTTCGTTTTTTAGGACCCCAAAAAAAACGATGCCCGTGCCCCCAACATTTCTAAAATTGACCAATATAGTGGTTTTGATGATACCGATCGCGACTCCAACCACATGCTTTTAGGCCCTCAATCCTCAGCTTTATGCGTTGTCCACCATGCGCTCGAAGATTTTGATTCTGAAGTGCGAGCTAGCGTGAGACCCTCATCGATCTGGTTAGAATTTGGAACACTTGGTGCCGTTTACCAATCTGGTTATTTAAGAGATATCCGTGTATTTGCCGCCTAAATGCACAAGCAAGCTTGCGAAGTCGGTTAGGTAATTGTAAAATGAAAAGTTACCAAATAAAACTGCTTTACATTTGTTTTTAAAATTTGGTTGAACTAAAATTAAACACCTGGTATGGGGAATCAGGTCGCATTCTAACTTCTGTCAGAGACTGCATAATTTCAGATATTTTACGTTTAGTGGAGCCATCTAGTTTGTCTCCTATTTGAAAAAACGAATGTCAATGATCAGCACGAAGTACCTTTGTTGATCAGCTCTTCTTCGTTTCCATCGATCACGCGCAGCCTTCGAGAGTTTGTTTGTCTCGCTTTCCTTCGCCTACTGAGCGCAGGTTTTATCTTTGCCATGTTGTTGTCTATCACTGAAATATAAAATTGAAGTCAATAAGTCAATAAAATCTATAATCCTCAAAAACATACATTACTGTTATGTTATTCTGCCCCCTTTCAAGAATTGCTAAAATGCTTCCATGATAGGACAATCATCGATATTCTCGCACAATATTGTTAAATACGCGTCAGCACGCACGTAGGCAGGAAAAGGAGGGGGGGGGGGGGTAGTGCTAAGGCTTCATCGCCCAACACCGCCTAGAAGGAAGATCGCAGCCACTGACTGGGCTCGATTGCCGCAACAGCGTTCAGCTGGGACTCGTGCCAACTCAGTGAGAGAGCTGCAGCCCGCGTCTCCCATCACTGCAACCGTGGTCAGACTTATTTCTAGGCGACAAAAAAGACCCCTATGAGCCCCCACCCAAAATCCTCCAGCCTTATCTGGCACCTCCTGGGCTTCAATTTCGTAAAGGCACTATTCCCTCTAAAGCTTATGAATTATAAGCATTACAATGCCTAAAAAAGATAATTAAAATATATTTATTCATTAGTCGCATATCCGCACAAGCAACCCAGTTCCTAGTGGAGCCAGGACGGAGTTGACAAACTTAGTGCAGCTAAGAAATGCGCCCTGTACATTATTACATTTTCTGCGAACCACAAGTAGCACTGAAAGTGCAACAATACATAGATGAGCAAATTGTTCTTACCTGTAGTTTGAGTTATTCGGGCAAAAATTCGGGCAAATGACAAAAAAAGGGCACGACAAACTCGTGTTGCCGCGACGCTGGGCCCCGGAGCCCGCCAAACCACCCAAGCCGGTGGCGGCAATTCAGCGCGGCGGGAAAACCCAGGCAGCCGTGGCAGGCTGGAAGCAGCACGCGGTCCCAGGTGTACAATCCAGGACTCCCCGACCACACGGCCGTCCACTCGGAGGGCAGGCCCGACTCTCCCCTGCGCGATCTCCCCGCCATTTTGTGGGAATAAAAGGAGGGAGGATTACGCACCTTTACGTTTGGGGACCGGTGCTCTAAGTGGAAATCCGATGCCCGTCCCACCACGCGGCCGACGGCTACCAGCGAGGGCGGTCGCCGCGCCGGGTTCGGCCAACGCCATGCCAACAACGATGATTACGGTATCCAACAGCGTTTATTGAGTACCAGGGGTCCCCAACACGACGCTGTGGTCAAGCGAGCCGTGGACACAGTGTGCCCGCAGCGCCCGCCGACCTGAGAGCCGAAGGGGTAATTGCGAGCGGAGTCATCGCCGGTCGGACGAGCTCACGCCGCTACCCGCCGTCGCAGGAGTTCGGGGCCAGGGCTCTCGGCAGCCGGACGTCCACAGGTAGTGCGGACGCCGACTGTCAGTGCCAGGGGAATCACTAGCGTGGAGTCATCGCCGGTCGGACGAGCTCGCGCCGCGACTCGACCCGTTGCCCGGTGTACAATCCAGGACTCCCTGACCACACGGCCGTCCACTCGGAGGGCAGGCCCGACTCTCCCCTGCGCGATCTCCCTGGTCCGCCCGAAACGGGAGACGCGCGGAGGAGTGCGAGAGAGTCGGCCAGCAAGGTGGCGCACTCTCTCCAACACGATACGGGACGAGCCAGCTCGAAGCCAGACAACTCCTGCCGGCACGTCCCTTCTCGGGGGAGAGGAACCAGTGGCTCCCACACCCTTGAAAAGCAAATTTGGTTTTGATATGTTAAACTATTTTTAAAAAATCATTTTGTGCCCACTGCATGTTAACCTATAGGGAAAAGGAGCCACACTTCTATCATTTTTAAAAATATATCTGTGAGGTAACGTGGAATAGAAGAGCTGGAAGACCTTTATAAATATTTCATGCACATTATCTAACAAGTTTGAAAGTTGTCACTGAGGTCATTATTGAGATTCTTTTGAAGTTATGTTTCCCCATAGTTTGAGATAGACCTGTCTCCTCCTTAAAAACGGTTTTAGTGGAGTATGCGGCTTCAACTTTAACACAATATTTCGGCTGCGATCATATTTCGTGCCACTAAAGCGATACCAGTCATTTATTTTGGTTTCATTTTCGACCAGAGTTGCCCTTTAAGGGGAAACAAGATGCTGGTCCCTAAATGTATTTTGAAAATTTAATTGGTTATTTTAGTGCAAATTACTACGTGTATCTGTTTCTTCTCTCTTTTTTCAAGTGTGGGTTTAGTTTTAAAATACCTTAGTTATCCAGATACAAGAAAAATATAAAAGCCTGATTAGGTTATTTCTTATCGGTCGTTAATGCCCTTTTGAAAAAAAACATTTTGTTGCTGAAGTTGTATGGATTTCTAGCTAAATTTCTGTTGTTCATTATAAAGATATTTATATTTCTGTAGAGAGATATCTTGGCATAAAATTGTCTTGTGGCAAAAACTCTTACTCCAGGGGCAGACTATGTGCTACCAGTGCATAGCCTGCACCTGGTACATACTCTGAATGTGAAAAAATTCTCATACACAGCACACCTTATATCACACAGAAATTATTCTTAATACAGCACACCTTATGTCATACAGAAATGTTTCTTAATATAATCTGTCAATTACAAAATCTGTCACATGTCGTCATAATGAACAATCTTGAAAACACAAATTCTGCTGTGGTCCACACCCGCAGATAATTTGCACCACATTTACTTCTAGCTTTAAAGGATGTATAGTCCAGAGAATACGGTAATACTGAATGTGAATTTGTAAGTATCGTTATGAACATAATGACTCGCTGCTTTACGATTACAGCGAAGGTGCTTCAACACTCCCCTGGAGCCCAGAGCACTGCAGGACCTCAAAGCCATCGTGGAAAAAAACTTGGAAGGAGGCGTCGAACGCGACGGCCTCACCTTGGATGGTGAGTCGAAGCTACTGGAAACAACTTAATTTTCACGAGGACCTTATTTTTGCAAGTTTTGCGACTCGAATGATATCGCGAAAAATAGAGCCGGCGAGTATGTTTTCCTGTGGTAACAAATAGATAGCGCGCCACCCTCATCGCAAAATTTTGTTCCCACGAAACATTCCCGAAATTTACGCTTCGCCCAATTAACGAAATATTGAGCCTGCGAAAATAAAGTTGTTTGCAGTACGGTATTTTTCGGACTATAAGTTGCACGTCCGTATATTGAGCTGTTTTCGCAGAAATATTTGTATAAAAGTCGCACCTTTGTATAAGTCGCGCCTCTTTGCAGGGTTCACGCGATGAATTTTTCGTTTTACGCGCATTGGTATCGCAAAATTGGAGTTTCGCTCAATCAGCTAGATTGCACGTACCATTTGATGCGCAACTTTGACAATGGTCGTGAATTCATTCGAAATAGTCGGGGCAACAACGCAGAAAAGTGGGGGAGTTTGAAAGAAGCAGTCTGGCAGACACTTTGACAACGTCTTCTGCTGTTGCAGGGTTCCTGTTCCTGCACATGGTGTTCATCCAGCGGGGCCGGCATGAGACTACGTGGACGGTGCTGCGCAAGTTTGGCTACGACGACCAGCTGGTGCTGCCGCGAGAGTACCTCTGCCCACCGTGAGTGCCCCACCGGCGTCTGACCCACACCTTCTCATGCTGTCCCAGGTAGCACATCACAGGAACGCCTATAGCTTGGCCCAAGCTCGGCCATTCTAAGGCCCTTACTTTGGCCAGTTTTGCTCCAAAATGTTGGTTAGTTCCAGACTTTTCTCTGGCTCACCACATAACTGCCAAAGTGCCAAACTTGAGCCAAAGATGCCACCAGAGTCACTGACTGTTCCCAGAGTGCCGAAACTTCCAAGCTTTGTTTCAGAACCGAGTTGCGGCGGAGCAGTCGCAATCCCCAATAAGGTGCTGCCCTGTGCGAAGTGAAGCGCGTACAGTGTAGCGTTTGTTGTCATGTGATCTCTTCAATCCATATTCCTGACGTCACGCTTGGAATGCACGACGTCACGCGTGAAATGAAAGTGATTAAAACATGACATGTAATGCGAATTAAAAGTCGCCGCATATCTCAAATGATTTCACACTATAAAGTAATTCATTTGCCCTAAACAAAAATTCGAAGAATTTTAGGCGGCATTCGAACGCAGGACTTTTCGGTTGTGAGCCAGACACACTGCTGAATACCACGCAAGGCACGCTTGCAAGGCGAATGAGAAGGCGATGCCAATGGGGCCCGATAACGCTATCGCATTCCACTCTTAAAGACGAAGCTTAAGCGTCCGCCAAGTTTTGCCTGCCTGGCACAATGACGCCGCCGTGAATGCAGCTGGGGAGTCCCCAAGATAACTCTTGCCGTAAGATAAGTGCAACATGTCGGCCCCTGCCTGTTTAAAATCTGTGGCACCCACTTATGATGCAGGCGTGCTGACCACGACAAACTGGCGCAGTGTCGGGAGAGAGTGTTTCGGGCACGTGCAATTACACACGAAGAAAGGCAACTCGTGGAACTCTTTCTTCTCGCATTGTTTGTCGATGTTCTTGTGAACTACCAAGGCTATGCGGTCACCACCGCTGTTGAATCCTCGTGCTTTCGGAGACAGCACGTCGTGGAGCGACAAACAGTTGCGCGCTGACTGCTGAAGCTTTTGCTTCCTACTCAAACCGAAACATCAGCGGTGCATTTTAGAGTCTGTCAACTCAAAGGAGTACTGCTTTCATTTAGAAACATGACCCGCGTGATTGCTACGCAACCTAGCTGCTATTTTGGGCAGCGTTCTCGTATAAGTCTCGCTCGAGCTTAGAATTATTTTCTTTTCATTTGGATGCGAAAATTGGATGTCATCTTCCGGATTTCCGAGAATCGAGGATCTAGTGAAAACCGAGCTGCTGATGATTTGGATCGCTGTCGCAGAAATAACATCTGACCGTTCGGAAGCCCGTCTGTCTCCTACGACAAATTGCACTCATACCTGCCAGACTTCCCGCATTTCTTTTTCTCCTTTCCGATTTCAGGATTCGAGTGCCGCCAGGCAGCAGCGCGAAACTCAGTTCCAAGGGCTTCAAGTTTGTGACTGCCCTCTTCGAGAAGCACGACCAGGCAAGGGCAATCCTGCCCTCCCGCGTCTGCGGGGTGCAGTGGGGGCGTCCTGTCGGGCTCGCCGTTGAAGCTCATTGTGAGCCGAACTCCAACGCCGCAGATTTTTATTTTACGGCAACGGCTCTTGGTGAGAACCTCCCTGGGGAATTGCATTGTTATCCTTTACAAAGACCCCCGCTGCCTCGAGCGTGCGGCGCAGCCGTAGCACGCGTCGGAAATCAACGAGCGCACGCTGGAGGCCAGGCGTTGAACGAGATGCCCCATCGTTCTCGCCTTGACAATGGCTGTAGCCGCCGCTCCGTCGTGGCAGCGCATACGCGCAGTCATCCGAGGAGATGAACTGGACCGCGGAAAGTTCATGGCGTGTCTGAAGAATGCAACCTTCAGTTACGGCACCCCAAGGACTTTAACTCCACAGATTTCTTTTTAAGGCAACAGCTCTTAGTGGGAACCTCCCCGGGTTGCGGAGTACGGAGCAGGCACAGGAGTGGAATCGAGAGCGAAGGCGAAAAAGGCACGAAAATTCTCAGGATTGTGCTCGGAAGGAGGCGCAGAAATGACGCCGACGTCACAACGATGGCAAATTATGCGAGCGCCGAGCTGGCGTCGCCGTGTCACACATTACAGGATAGCTTAGATCCATTCGGATTTTTTTTTTCATTTGTTTATGCAACACTCACATTTCCCAAGTGGTATGAACGGGAAAGATGACACAATCGGGTGACAAAAAACAAGTGTGTGTGGCCACGCCTCAAAGGCAGACTTACCTTATGCTGTCTAAACACAAATGCCTAATTTGTTTTTTTTGTTTTTTTGCGGGGGATGGATGACGGTGTTTTGATCGAAGCGGCCAAGTTGTTAGCTTGATCCAAGAGTCGCGAAGAAAGTTACGCTTAGAGCATGGGTTCTCAAACTGGGCTTTTAGGACCACAGGGTTTCCCAAAGTACCCCAAGCTCTCAAGTTTTCTCAACTGTTTCTGCCACTATGTAAAGCATTTTCCCTATTTAAAGCATAGTTGGCAGGAACTGCGAGCACTCTACCTTGCTTGCACGTGCACCTTACCGCGCTTATGCGCACTTGGGGCCACAACCTCAACAGCATGGGCCATTAAAATCTGTAAAATTTCTAAAAAAGAGAAAAAAAAAAGAGTGGGATGCATAGCAAGACCAACTCTGTCTTCATCCAAGATACAAGCTATACAAGCAACAAAAAAAAAAAAACTGGCATAAATAAAAGACAGCGAGAAAAAGCAAATAAAACTTTCAGCCTTTCCACTCTGGTGAAGAAGGAAGGCCAGCGAATCTGTGCTTTGGTGGGAATGAAGTAACGGCCGACCGCAAGTCGGCAAGCCAGAGTGGAAAGGCTGCCGCCATCCATGAACGACGGCGGCAACCAGACAACTGGCAAGCCAATTGTCTGACTGCTGCCATCACTCATAGATGGCGGTAGCTGACCAGAGTATTGTGTTGACATTTGTTTGCTGGCGGACACGATCCTGGGGAAACTAGCCCTCAACTGCTCCGCTGTAAAAACCGGCAAACAAGAATGGCAAAGCAAAAAAGATAAACAAGGCGTTTGAAGCATGACTGCACAATTGTTGTCGACGGGCTCAACCAGCTAAAGGTTTTCTTTTTATTTGGGGGCTAAGGAGTCAAGGCAGAGTGTCGTCTTTCCCTTCTGCCTCCTTGTCTCTTTCGCTACTTGCGGTCGGAGCTAGAGGAACTGCTGGTGCGCGCTATGATTTTCCTTGCAAACCGATTACAAGAGCTGCAACGGCAGTGTGTGGGGAGAGGCTATCTATCTATCACCCGGGACCTTTGAAACCAATGTATCGAAGGTCCCGGGTGATGGAGTTCAATACAGAAGCACGAGGCACCTATACTTTTACACGGGGCTTTCAAGGAGATGTCTTGAATGTTCGAAGTAGACAATAATCCTAAATACTGGGTTCTATATAATCCGGCTCAACTGTATAATTAGTCTAAAAACATCACATTAGGTAAAAGAACCCTTTGAAGGGAGCTCTCCTGGTTGACTCAGAGTGCTTGCCTGCACAGAACGGTGTCCACTGCATGATCTTACTTTCACCAGGTGTGTTGCCTAGCCATGCCTGCTCACATACATCTTTATAGTTCTGATTTTTTGTGCAAGATTTGCTGGCGATATTTGCTTCAGCAACCAAATTCACATGCTTTGCAAAAAGTTCTGATCTCCAGTAGAGATATCTGACTGGTCTGACGTCGCTTGGAACTTCCAGTAACCACTCTTAAAGTTTAGAATCCGATAGCCCCCATTTTTTTCTGAATGGTTGCGTATGCCGTAAGATCCCGAACAAGCACCCACTCAAAGTTTTGAGGTAATCATGTAAAACTGGGGGATGGGCACTCCTTAGGTCAACAATGTGTAAACGTTCTTCGCATATATTCCGAGTGTTTCAAAATTAAGGGCTGGGCGCTCATCGTGGAATGGGCGGATGCTCGGTCTTTTACGGTAGTTCAGTTGGCCCATGTCATCCGGTACCCAAAAGATGAACTCTTACATTGACTTCCAAACCAATTGAAAGCATGTTTCAATGTTTGTCACCGTAATATCTTAATTGCGTCACAAACATTATTCTCACTCGCAACAATTTTGTCGAGCAAGCATAAAGAACGACCCCATTATTCTAACTTACCGCAAAAACCAAGCTATTTACGATCGATCAGTGCAGACTGGAGAGCATTTGAGACCGTCGGAAAAATGCCAGCACGACCTAAAAGCCGCTAAAAATCCCACCAACCGCAAAATGGCAATTTCTCTCGCCAGACAAATGAGAAAACCGCAAAATTCAGCGGGAAAAGCACTAAACTGGCAGCACTGATGCGCGTCTCTGGGGCGATACGGGGTCGCAGGACGAGGACGGCTGCCTGTCCCCTGTGGAGCTGCGCTCCCTGTTCGGAGTTTGTCCGTGCTCTCCGTGGGCCCCTGACCTGGTGGGCACAGTGGCTACGGACCACCGGGGCTGGCTCACCCTCCAGGGCTACCTGGCACACTGGGCGTGAGTGCAGCCCCTCGACGCGTTTGTCCGACGAGTAGGAGGGCAATGCGGAGTGCAAGTTTGTCCGCTTCTTTTTTGGGGGGGGGGGGGGGGTGGGGGTGACGTCCGAACGCCGGGCTCCGATTGGCTCTGATTGAAGGATAGTGGGTAGACCTCGAGGCAGCTTGCTTCGAGGTCAACCCACTGTCCTTCAATGGAGCCACAAAAGAAGAGGACAAACTCTCGCTTCGTGTACCACGAGATGTGCACCTTTTTTCCCCATGCACCGTCGCTAGTGGATCCACGTAGCGCCGCGTAAACCATCTGTCGGCCAGCCGTGGAACGCTTGCGATTTCCATACATTCTGTGGTTTTTTTTTTTTTGCGTATCATTTTTTCACTTTTGGCTGGAAAAAATTTTGGCAAAGTTATAAATGACCATTTCTCGTAGATGGTGCTTACATATGATCTCGCACGTACCGGAAATCCTTCACTCTAGTGAAGTATAGTTCCGGGGGCCACCTCTATTATCACGTCGTAAGAGATAGCGAGAAATATTAAGGCAGCGGTCGCGAGAAGTCGAAAGCACGTGATCCGGCCTTTAGGTTGTTGGCCCCCGTTCTGATCGGTGGGACGCTTTGCAGACTGACGACGGCGCTGGACGTGCACAAGACTTTCGAGTGCCTCGCCTACCTGGGCTACCTGGGGGCGGGGGAGGAGAGCCAGCTGTCGGCCGTGCAAGGTAAGCAGCCGCGTCGGGGTCCGCTCGCGTCTCGCCGTTATTTGTATCGAACGAGTTGGGAGGGGGACCGGGAAAGTAGGGGTACTATATCAGACATTTTTAAATGCCGGGTGTTTTGAGAAGAAAGAACCGCGTTTGTTTGGACCGTGTAAATAAACTATGCGTCGCGGGAAGCTGAAATTCTGTGAGTGTGACATAGCGGTTGGGATGGAACGCAAAATTTTGAGGACACGGCATGACCCGTATCTGAAGATGAAAGAGAATGATCAAATGCTTCTATGAGCCAACGTACACCTAAGCCTAATATCAGCGGAACAAGGAATGACAATCTGGGTGTCCTTAGGATTTAATTTGGTGGAAGAAACTCGATCGGTGTGCAATGAAACGAAAACTTTCACAATCTCTTCTAACCGCTAGTGTCACATTCTACTGGAATTTCAGTTTACTGCGATGCATAGTCTATTGATGTGGTTCAAGAAATATGTCTTTACAGCGAAGCTGTTATGTACAAGGGTCTGGGAAAAAATGCGTCCTCGCATCTCAACAGAAAACTTCCCATTGGTCGTGGTAAGCACACTTGGGTAGTAATTCATTTACTGTAATTTAATTATTGTAATTTAACTACTTTTCTTGGTAATTTGTAATTGTAATTAATTACTTTCAGTTAAAAGGAATTGTGATTGTAATTTAATTACTTTCTAGCGTCAGTAATTGCGAAATTTCAGGCACAATTACAATTACTTTTGCAAAATATAGTGGCGCCGACGGAACCTCTCTGAAAGCCTCAGGACTCGCACAACCGGCCTAGCTCTCGGTGAAACACACACACAGACACACACTCGCACACACGGACAACATAAATAGCGTCACATTGTTTGTTGTTTTGTTGCTTACACTGCAGGCTGAGAGACAATCCTCTTTGCAGCACCTCAACGGCGCCGTGTAGCGCCGCTGCGGTGCGAGAAGACAACAATAGCGTAAACATGCCAAAATATTGAAAGAGAAAAACAAAATGAGCTTCAACTTTCAGCCGAGGTTGGGAATTTTAATTGTTTATGTAGTTATTTTTCTTTCTTTTTTTGCCATTGTTTTACGTCCCTCTTCCATTACTGTCGCATATGTGTATCTTTGTAGTATTTTCAAATTTATCGCCTGTTGGTTTTACTTCGGATATTATTTGCATAAGCACTTTGGATACTGACCTCGCAACCGTGAATATTGTCAAAATGATTCGGGAGCCCCGATTCGGTACTTATATATTTCTGAGCCATTATAATTTCGACTCAATGTAAATAATTTACAATACCATGATGTTTGTATGTGAATGTGGTTGTATTAGTGCGTGTGGATTTTACTTTTATATTAGCACTTGTAAAATATTCCTATATGACTAATTGTCACATTTTTATTTGCCTGGCTAACAAAAGTCTGTCAACCCAATTTTTTCTTTAGCGATCTGGTGTTTTCCGGCATATGAACTAATTTAATATTATTTACTAAAAATATAAGAACGTAGTACTTCATTGCCCCATACTGTCAAGTTCTATCATGAATTGAACAAAATGCATAAAAAGAAAGTACACTACGTGAACGTTTGAGTAAGGAATGAACAAATACGCTGCATTCTATACAACTCTTTTAAAGTTATGTGGCCCAAGTCGGGTCGCTCTCAGAAATAAGTAATTGTAAAGTAATTGCATTACTTTTGAAATGTAATTTGTAATTGTAATTAATTACTTTCCACATAGTAGTAATTGTAATTGTAGTTAAACTATTTTTGAAGCCAAGTAATTGTAATTGTAATTAAATTACATTTTGGAAGTCATTTACCCATGTATGGCACTGGCAAGTATGAAAAGATAAAAATTAAAAGAGGGGGCAATCAGCGTGAGTCAACCTTCCTTTGCCAGTGAAGATAGTCTGTCATCTGCCATACTTGATCTTAGGTAGGGGTACGTCTTAGTCAGTTTAATTTTGGGAAACTCTTCTCAGCGGCTGCCACTGACACTGGTAATGTGTGGAGGATCCTCAATGGGGACACCTACGTGGTTAGAAAGTTGTCACACAGATGATTGTCCAAAATGAATCGAAGGACGTCCTGGAATATACAGCAATCGCTGGGCAGTAGGCTGCACAGGAACAGCTCTTTGCAAAGATCTGCGCCGTCGATGTCCACACTTTTGAGCTATTTCAATGCATGATCGAGAGATTGCCAGAATTTGTGAAGTGCGCTCTGTCTGGAAGCTGGGTACAGTCATAAAGAAACTCCCGCACGCTTACTAACAATGTTAGCCAACATGAGTAGTGGCCCAGCATGAGCGTCTTGTCAGCTGTAAACTGCAATCCAAAAACGAACGGCTATTGAGCCTATAGCATCATGTCAAGTGCTGTAATCAAATAAATCAAGAAGCTAAAAAAAATGACCGCATCTCCACGTGGTGAATGATGTTGATTGGGGCGAAGCTCGGGTGGTGCTGATGATACTGATTTTGGTCATAGGTATTGCTGCTTGCTGTCGGCGTTGACGCTTTGCCGCCGCTTCCCGAGCTCTCAACTCCGGGTCCGCTTGGCGTTTTTGACGCTGTGCAGCAGCTTCTCGCGCCCTGGTCTCCGGAGCAGCTTGCTGTCTACGTAGACGCTGAGGCGCTGCATGCCGAGCTTTTCGGTCCTTTTCATTCATGGCAGTAGGAGAATGTGCGGTTTTCTTTTTCTTTTTTTAAGCAGACAGATGGGATGGCATCTCAGAACCCGCTACTCTTTTTTTTTCTTTTTCTTTTTTCATAATATTTTTTCATTTTTTTTCAATATTTTTTTGCCCTACACGAGCACGTGAGCATGTGCTCACGTGCTCGTGAGCACGTGATCTTACGAGCAGAAGCACGAGCACCCGACGCCGGCCTACGGCGGACGGCGGACGGACATACGGACATGGTAGCCCCTAAGGAGCTTCGCCCCTAAAAGAAATTCAATAGGGGCGCATGATGGCACTTCTTTATTAATGGTGCCCTATGTGACCACCCAAGTCGCCCACCCCTAAGGCCGGTACTGCCCACACATCACCGGCCTTTACCCTTTTTGGTATGCTATTGAGCACCCCGAAATTCAGAACAGTTATTGTGAAACCGGCAAGTGAAAATTACGCCAAAACCAGCATTCAAATATACCCGCGCTTTTCAGTGCCGTGACGTCATCAAAGGAAAGCAGCCTTGCAGGTTGAGCGGGCGGTCTAGAAATGGACTATGCCGAGCATTTGTTTTGTGCTGCTGCGCGGGTGCTGGAGTGAGCTTCCAAAGCATTCATCAAACTGCTTTCAGTTACTAGTTGGAACAGTGTCCACAGTCCAAAGAGTGACCCCTTGCCTTCCCCCAACGTCACTTTTTTATTGTTGCCAGTATAGACTTTCACTTTGAAAAACGTGGTAAAGTCCAAAATTTTAAATTTAATAACTTTGCAAAACAAATAATTTTGTCCCAAATTTGAGTTACTATTTCAGCGATGTTTGTTGGTGTGTTTAGCAAATTTTCAGGCAAATTCAGGCTTTCGGTTTCAAGAGACGCAATTTCAGAACCCAAGTCCCAAGCAGGACCCATATGCGGGTGTTTCTGCAAATACCTTCAAAAGCTTTTATAAATAGGGTGGTCGAGAAAGGAAAGAAACTCTTTTCAAGAACAAACATCCAGCCACGGCGGACGTTGGGGATTGCAAAAAACACGCTAATTAGCAAAATAATTACCTAAACTTTACTAATTAACTTTCTAATTTTCAAAAATAAAGATCTGGTTTCAATGAGAAACTGGCTGTGTGCCATCAAAAACCCCCATAATTAGATATTTTAGCAAGGCTGAAAGCATGTGTGAAGCGCGAGGGTTTCTGCTCATGCAGCAGGCTGGAGGCTGGCAATGCAAAACCGCGGATAAGAAGAAAATCGTGCAAGTTTTCGCGTTGCCGGCCTGCTGCACGAGTAAGTACTTAGCACACCCTCATGTTTCACACGTGGTTTAAGCTGACAGTGGGAGCAAACCGCCATGGCTGGCAGTATGTTCCCAAAACGCGTTTCTTTTTTTTTTTTTCTCAGCCTACCTATTTGTAGGGCTTTTTAAAGTATTCTTAGAAACACCCTCTCTGGTTGCTGACAGCTGAACAAGCACAAGGCTTAATGATTCCCAGGCATCTCAATGGTCAGGGCATCCCTCCAAAAAATTTACAGGGTTTTTTTTTTTTTTTACCAGAAAAATAGACTCTGCATCTCCGAATGCTCATTCTGCGCCGAAATATAGGCCTAGCGGTCCGAGCCAGATGCCAAAGTTTCAGAACTCACCGTCATCGTATTCAAAAGTCATCATCTATTTTCTGAAAGTTTCAATGGATGGAAATTTTTGATGAACCCCTTAGAATACATGGAGCTCAATGGCACCAGTTACCAAAAAACGGGCGAAAACGGGACCAATTTTACTGTAAAAATTTTCAGAAAATCAATTATAATTTTTTTACTTAGATAACGGTTAGCTCTGAAAATGTGGCACCTCGTTCGAACCACCACGGCTACATTGGGGCGGGGAATAAGCGTTCGGTGGTGCACATTGTATATATTTTTTTGCTTATTTGTTTTATTGATTGATGTCTTTTTTTGTATACTTTTCTCTCTTATGTCGTATTGCTTGACTTGTGGCGGTACCGAGGGCTGGTCAAGCTGCAAAAACCAGCTTTTTCCTTTGGTTTTCTCCCATTGTTGTGGATGGAAATAAAGCAATGTTTCCAATAGTTTGTTTTTCAGGGTGTCTAGCGACCGGGAAAACTGGGAATTGTCAGGGAAAGTTTAATTACCGGGAAAAATCAGGCAATTGTCAGGGAAATTGTCAAAAAGCGAGCCCAGTCAGGGAAAATGAGCCGGAAAGGCCATCGAGTGTCCTGAGCAAAGACTTGAGGACTTGGGGGCAGAAATATAAGCAATAAATTCTGCTTAGAGCGAGGCGCGGGCTCCGCTCTCCCAACGTAGAGTGTGCTACCCGATGCAAAGGGAACAGCCGACAAATCCAGTTCAAGCCTTAGATTGGGTTGGATTGAGGGTGCGACACTAGGCTTGGTCCAATTGGAGCTGCTAGATTTAGTAACAAATGGGAAAGCCGCAGACCCCAATTCAATCCAAGCCTTAAGCGAAAGTATCCACAAGTGTGCATCTGGCGGCCATACTGCCATTCGGTTATTGACATGTGTGGTTGAGTTTCGTGTTTCCATTGTGTTTCCAGAAGTGGCCTCTTCACTGACGATGTCGCTGTCAAGAAAGGGCTCGTTTAATCCTCACTGGACGAGTCCGAATATATTTCGGAATATGAAAATTGAATTAAGCCCGTGCAAAATGATCCTCACAGTGCTGAATGCTCAGTACCTTGTGTTGTAATGGTCTCACATATTTAGCCGCCTTTACAGTGGTCAGGAAATTTCACCCGAAAATATCAGGGAAAACCTGAAAAAAGTCAGGGAATTTCAAAATAATAGCTTGCTAGACACCCTGATTTTTGTGGTAAAAAAAAAAAAAAACCCTGGAAATTTTTTGTGGGGACAACCTTTACATTCAACGAGATTGCGACATTAGCCGATAGTCCCGCATTTCTCAAGCTGTCGGCAACTACGGCGGCTCTAGCCGCGGCCGTGCATGCGGGCACACGGGGCGGGGGTCCTCAGAGGCCTTGGGGTCATGTGCAGTGACGCGGGAAAAGCAGCTGGAGGTGCAGCAGCGGCAGACGAGCCGGCAGGTGCTGCACTGCCACGTGTTGGGACCCCAGGGGGCAGGCAAGACCTCCTTCCTGCGGGGCCTGCTGGGCTGCGGCCTGGACTGGGGCTCCCACCCGGCCTCGAAGTATGCCGTGGACCGACTGCCCGTCTACGGCCAGGACAAGTACCTGCTGGTGAGGACCCAAACCTCCTCCGGGGTTCCAATTTTGGCCACTGCGTGAGCGAGCAAAGAAGCATTCGTCGACGGTTCGTCCGCTAGCGAAGAACCCTGTTTGTCTGCTACGAGGCTTCATTTGAAGACGTAAATTAATTGAGCAAACTTCGTACGTTGTCTGCCAAGCGACTGGCAAACAAATTACAGGAGGGTGCTTAAGCTCCGCCTTTAAGAGTGGAACTCTATAGCTAAACATATGAACCCCTGCTTGTTCCCAGGCCGTGCAAGTGTGTCTGCTGGCCTAGTTGGTAGCGTGTCTGGCTCGCAACCAAAGAGTCGTGGGTTCGAATCCTGCCTGAAATTCTTCAAATATTTTCTTTAAGGCAAATAAATTACTTTATAAAGTTAAATAATTTGAGACGTGCGGCGACCTTTAATTAGCAGTACACGTCGTGTTTCAATCACTTTTATTCCACGCGTAACATCACGTTTCACGTGAGCGTTGTGAGTTGTTTAAAATTCCCGCGGGTGGTTGTGTGGCTGCGACCTCATGACCCTATCAACCAATCCTGGATTTTCTTCGTCCCAACGCCACCGACGCCGGCTTTTCTACGACGCGATTCTTGTCTGCTACCAAGCGAGCACCGTTGCAAAGTGAGATCGGATGCGGGCTGAAGTTGCAATCTTCCACTATTTCACGCCATTGACAACCTGTGCTTCGTTCGCAAACCTCGAGTCGTTCCACTGCTGTACACATGCTGTCGTCGACCGCTGGGTGAAGGAGTACTAAAGACAAGCACATCAGAGGCCTTGACATATTTCGCCATTTGTACGTTCGTGAGACGTTCTCACCGCGACATTGCCCGATTGTGAAACTCGTGAATGGATCAAAACTGCATCGTCGCTTAATTATGCGCAAGCTGCGGTGCCATGTCCAATCGGCTGCCGAGAATGCTCTCGCCCCGCCTCGACGCAGATCCTGCGAGGCATTTTGTTGCCGCTTGGGGACCACTTTCGACGCATGGCTGATACAGGACGGTAAACGCACCTGTTGAAGGTGCGTTCCAGGCACCTCGGGCGTGCAGCGGCAGTCCTCCCACGGTCACTCGCACCTGTCGCTCGCCCCTGACACCATCTCCGGCTAGGCCCACTCTCGTTGTGCCATAGTTGCGTCGCTTTACGATCGGTTCTGAGGTGGTCTCATCGATTGTGTCCTTCCGTTACGGTCGCACGGGTCGGTACCCCGTGCACGGTGACGTTTGCGGGCGCGACACTGCCCGTGCGGTCCCGCTGATCGCAGCTCGGAAATGGCTGGCCCCTGAGGCAGAAGGTGCCCCCGCATTGTGCCGCGGCGGCCGAAGGGACGAAGCCTGGTCACGGAAGAACCCATCCAGGTTAAGGCATCCGCTCGTTCTATGCTTTCCGACTGTTGCCCCACGGTTAGCATTACCTTCGAAAACATCCCTATGCACGTGCTGGAGGCCGGCCATTTGAGAGAGATGCCCTGCTGTTCTCATCTTGCCAGTGGCTGTTTTAATCGTAATAACGGCCATTCAGTTTTAGAAGAAAAACGGGAAAAGCTGGTGATTGCTCGTTTTTGTTGACACTGTCACAGTGTGTTTGCGCAGCAGACACACATACACCTCGACACCTTTGGCAGGCCTGCAGTTGAACATGCCTTGCCCACACGATTGGAGACGTGATAGCAGCCCTAGGCACCCCTTATCGGCGACTCTTAAGTTGAACACATGGTGAGAAAGTCTCCGAGGTCGCCGGCCGCCACGTATTGACGATCCCGCCAACTTTCTTGAGTGTTCAGCTTAGAGCCTCAGTTTTCCCTGTGCTCCGAGGGCTCCTGAGATTGGGTGTCCCGGCGTGCGGGCACAAACCGCGTGTGTGCTTGGCGCAGCTGCACGAGGTGGACCTGTTTAGCCAGCACGACGCCCCCGTGACGCCCGAGCTTCACTGCGACGCTGTCTGCCTGCTGTTTGACGCCAGCAACCCCAGGTTCTTCGAGCATGTTGCACGAGCCTACCTGGTGAGTGGCGGGGACCATGCCGGGGCTGTTGTCTGTGGAGTACAGCACCCCCTACATAGTTGCATCGCCGTCTTTCAATAGCTAGCCACTCGCAATTCATGGTGGAGGCTGCACGGTCGCTACACTACCGCCTTTAAGAGGATATCTCAGTAGAATTTCATCTCCGATAGGAACTTTTCCGGAATCCAGATGGCGCTGGGGGGGAAGCCTTTTCACACACCTGCTTACGCGATATAGTGCTATTTCCAAACAAAAATAACGAAAAAGCTTGTCTTTTTGTTCTGGTTATCAGCGGACGGCTTGACCCATCCCGTCACCCCGCCCTGCAAGCTGCGAGAATGGCTTTTTTTTTCATTTTTTATGCAGTTTAGAAAGAGGATAGCAGTGAGGGTTGCGGGCCTCCAAGCCCATCGCGAAGGAGGCTCTTTGTCCCATTCTTACCGGATCAGGAAGAAGAAAAAAAAAACAAAAAAAAAAAACGCGGTTACAGAACGCCTCATTTCGCTGCCCGGTTTTACTTCGGAAAAATATTTGGATCGGTTTTTCGGTTATTCCGTGTTCCGGGATTTTTCGCACGATACGATTTCAAATTGCATGTAGATTGTTGATATCGTCAGTACAAGAGCGAAATATGCCAGGCATTTCTTTCGTGGTGTTGTGTCATAAATTAAAATGTTGCGAAAGCGTTGCGTCCTAATAGCGGCCCCTCAGAGCCTACTTTTCATTCCTGCGAAGCAGTGCTTTGAAAAATAAAGCTACTTGCACTAAAAATTGTCTGATCTCCTTATGAGAAAAAAGAGACGAAATTAACCATTTCGCGATGCAATCGACAGCCATTAGAGTCCCAGCTTTTTTTCTTTTTTTCCAGAGCACCGGATTTTGTTTTATTTCAACGGCCACCCTGATTTATAAATAGGTGTACGATTTCTAAATTGCACAGAAGCAGAACTATAAGTTGTACTGTAAAAATGCCAAGAAATCAATTACGACAAGTTTAGACAGTGTTGCGTCTTATATACGTACTGGTCAAAGCGTAGTTCCTTTGTCAAAAAGCTATGAAAAAAAAAAAAAGGTTTCAACTAACTTTTATACTTACATGTTCCGATTAATCACTTCACAAAGCTGAATTACCACTAAGGTCCCGGCATCTTTTACCGAGAACCTCATTTGTTGTTGTTTTGTTTTGTTCGCCCGGACGAGACACCGCCTTCGCAAAACACTCAAATAGGTAAACGCTGAGGCACCAAGTAACAGCGTGAAGGGGCTCTGGGCACGTTTTGGGTCATGTGATCGTCTTTCTTACGAGATCAGAAGTAAATAACTTGTTTTTTTTTTTTTTCGAAGTGAGCCAATTTTATGTCAAGCGAAACTGAGATAAAGTGGAATGTTTGAGTATCAGTAAAGCTATAAGCCATGTACCGCAATCACCTCCGGAGTTTTTCTTTTTTTTTTTTCTCTCGCATAATAGGACTAATTCCAGTTTAAAAACATGAGATCGATGCACCAACAGATATAGTCCGATTTTCAGCAAAAATTAGCTGAATTTCTGTTTCTGGCTTGTTTCGGGCCGGCTCCCTCTTTGCGCTGGGGATAACACTAATTAAACTTGAGGAAGAAAACGAGGAAGGACGGTTGTCCGCCCTTTCTCGTTCTCTTCCATCCTATACCAACCCGCTCGTTCTGTCCTTACAGATAACCTAGCAAGCTAGCTAGCAAGGTTAATTTCCCAGCTGGCGGCGGGAAACAG
Source organism: Ixodes persulcatus (assembly GCA_013358835.2). Lineage (NCBI taxonomy): Eukaryota > Metazoa > Arthropoda > Arachnida > Ixodida > Ixodidae > Ixodes > Ixodes persulcatus. The sequence goes on from JABSTQ010000398.1 coordinate 38,377, forward strand.
CCGCGTAACCTCACTTGCCATGCCACTTTTTCACGCAGAGACAGCAGGCCGATGAAAAAACATTCCTTCACCATGGAGAGCGCGCAAACTGTTGCCCGAGGCGCACAGAGTTGTCACACTTTTGAAAGGGGTCCATAGGAGGGGGTCCTCTCGCTTTTGGCTGGAGTAGGCGTCGTTGTATTGCGTTCCCAGGAGTCTGGACCTTCTTTGTGTTTTGCCGGTTTGTCTTTAGGGAGAAAAAAAAAGGGGGTGGGGCGGGGGGGGGGGGGGGGTGGCCTTCAAATCTGCTCCTGAGTTGTCTTCGAGCAAAGCAATAATCAAAAAAAAAAAAAAAAAGAACACTCGAGAAACGCGTATGGGTTCAGGACATTTAATCGAACGCCGTTTCATCGAAAAAGTGGTCGTCCCGTACCGAAACTTTCAATTGCAACAATTGGCCGGTATTTTTAACAAAAAGTCCTAATAGCGAAAAAAACAAACAAAAACGTTGCTACCCCCCCCCCCAAAAAATATATATATATATATTTAATCGGGGTTGGTGGAGTGGGGAGGTGGTGGAAACTCCGAATCTATCCGCTTGGTTACAGCTCCAGGCGGGTCCTCCGTCGTGCCACCTGAGCGTCTGTCGTACGAGAGGACAATGAGAAATTACTTCTTGGTTTGCAAGATTCAATGGTTTCAAAGAAAGAATAAATTTTCAAATATTATTGGCAGAAACTTATTATGCATTCAATGAAACGGCGTCCGGTGAAATGTCCGGTCCCAGGTGCGGTTGATCTTCTAGTGCGCAACAGAACCTCAGATGCCTCGCTTTGTGAAAATATCATGTCTGAAAACCGGCATCGTCTTTCAGGCACGTGCGATTTTTTTGCGGTTCCGATATAAAAAGAAAAAAAACGTGCAGGTCGATGCCAAAGTTGCGAATCATGGAAAAAAGCTAATAGAAGATAATCTCACAACAAAACCGACCGACACAAAGAAAAGCTCACCGGCCTCTTGATGAATGCGGTGAAAACTCACCTACGATTTTCGTTTTCGGAAATGGCATTCTTTTGATATATAAATAATAGCAACAATCTTTTCCGTATTGTTTTTTTTTTTTGGAGCAACTTATGATTTTTGGTGCGGATGGGTCTTGACACAATTTCGGGGCTCTCTGTGGTCGTCGGGTGCAATGACGAGGTCTCTTCGTTATAGAACTCAACGTTGAGGCAATGTCTTAATAGAAAAAAATACGTGTCTCACTTTGTTAATTGTTCCTATCCTGCATAACTGTGGACCTCTGCTTCTTCGTTACTATGGTGTCTGTAATATACAAATTTTTTATATATCGCCTTTTGTGTTCCCTACGGGGCCCCCAGAGTAGAGCCGCAAATACTAAATTTAAAAGCTTGATTGTATAATACTTGCGTGGATTTATCTCAGCATCTGCCAGTTTTGCGGTGAGCTTTTCTCCCGTGATCTTCTCGGTGTTGCGCTGTTCTCCGGCGGAGAAAAGCTCACAGAAATCCGGCGGATGCGGAGAAGAGTTCACCACACTTTTGATGCATGCGAAGAAAAGCTCACCTTTACAAACCGATCTACCATTATTTCTTCGCAGCTCTCGATATTTTATCGAACTCTGTTCCATCAAAGATATTTATTTCAACGCCATTTATTTGAACCCAATTTCATTGAAGCCGTTTAGTATAGAACGCTGTTTTATGGAACATCATGGTTTCTGGCCAGATCGTTTCTCGTTTTTGTAAATAGTGTTTTTTCTTTGCATCCAAACGATAAATATATTGTCACAAATGAAAACTGATGAGGCGGTGAATGCGGAGGGCAAGTTCGTCTGCTTCTTGCGCAGGGGGTAGCGGTCACGTCAGAACGCCGAGCCCTGATTGGCTGATCGCGACCCCCTATCTGAGCGTCGTCTGCTCCTTTGCAACGTCGTCTGCTCGCAACGTCGTCTGCGTCTGTGTTACCTTTCCTGCGACTTGCGGAAGTGCAGAGGCACCATCTTACGCCAAAAGAGTGTGTAAGACAAAACGTGAGAAGAAATTCGTATTCACGAAACAAAATTATCGTAAGTTTTGCTCAGGTTACGACGGAATCCTACGACGATCAACTCAGCATGGCCGACAGCGTCGCTCAGTTACTTGGTCGCGACGATCAACGGACGTTTATTTTTGTACGTGCTCTTCTCACGCGTCCCGACTGCAAGCAGCAAGAAAAAAAGTGAAAAGTACTTGAAATAAACCACGACGAACAAGAACGCTGGATCCACAAACAGCCGGGAAATGCTCCAACGGCCACGATTCCACCGACCCCGAGCAAGCGAGCTCGGCAGATAGGCCTATCAGGCACAGCGGTGCTCCGACGGTCCTTTGCCAAGACCGTCTGCCCACGACCGGCTGGCGTGCTGAATGGAATATGCCCGCGGGACCCTTGTGAACCCTTCAATCTCTTCCTCTTGTCATCTCCTTGCTTTCCGAGGCAGCGGTGACTCTCGCCGGTGAAAAAGCGGTGAATCTCCGACAGACGCCGGAAAGGTAAAGCACCCATCGCTTTTACTAGTAGACGTAAAGCAGACGATGTTAACTGCGCCGACCCGCCGACGCCGTTAAAGAGTGAGGAGTCTCGCCGCAGACGAAAGGAGGGAAAAAGTATTTGTGAGGGAACTTGCGGACACTAACACGCTCACTCTCGGTTCTTAGGAAACAAACCTCGGCGCCTCGGTACACCTCGCCAGTGAGTCCCTTGACTTCTCTCCTTGATGTGCGTCTGCTAGTTGTTAAAAACAACGTACTGCTCGATTTATTTCGTCTCCCCTCCCTGAAAGGCGAAGTCGAGTTCGCTCGCAAAGACCCTCTCTTTCGAAAGTCGCCGGATAGGTAAGACAGACGCAGACGACGTTGCGAGCAGACGACGTTGCAAAGGAGCAGACGACGCTCAGATAGGGGGGTCGCGATCAGCCAATCAGGGCTCGGCGTTCTGACGTCACCGCTACTTCCCTTCTCACGCCCAGAAGACGAAAATGAGCCCACTTGCGAGGCGTATAACTTTAGAAACTAAACGTTTAATCGGGTGCACAAAATAGAAGGTTAGCGTCGTAGGCGTCGCTGTCGATGAAACAGCAGGATCGAGACTGACTGCGGCTCGCCACGCGGAGCCCCTTATGTACACGCATGGGCTTCTGGAACAATCGGCATAGAAGGTTCGGCAGTAGAATCAGCTAACCTCGAATAAGCAACAGGGTTCTAGAACTTACCAGAACGCGACATTATAGAACCAATAAAAAAGTGTATCTGTTACCAGGGATCGAATCTCGGCAATTTGCGTCGAAGGTAAGCACGGTAACTGTTAGACCACGGGCGCGCTGCCTACCTGGCCAGCTGCGCACGCGGCAATATTATGTTCCGTTTTGGTTTTGCTCCGTAATAAACAATGACCTCTTTCGGTGATGTGGCCTAAGACGGACTTGATACTTTTTGGGAGGTCAGGGGTCGTCGGGTGCCGAGACGGAGGTCCACAATTGTTGCTGTTCGTAGTACTCAACTTTGAGGCACTGTCCTGTTTCCATGTAACTGATAACTAAAAAAAAAATATATGAGTTTTCCACTTTTCCACCATAACAAAAGGTGTGCGGGTTCTTGTCTAATACATTCGCCTCTATTTCATAGAGTACTGAATCAAGAATGTTTTGGTTCGGGTCAAACGAAGAATCTTCTGCGCGAGACTTTCACAACTTCCAATAGAAACGTGTGACGCGCTACTACCAAAAAGCTTGCTCTGTTTTTAGCTTCACTGAAGAAATTTTCGCAATGTATGTTTTATTACGGTTTTATTACTTTGAATATCAGCCTCCACAAGCTGATATGCAAAGCGAATGTCGAAATTAAAACAAAATCGACGAACTCACATATATTTCTTCCGGATTTAAAATATGTAAACTTTTTAAATGCATCTCTGCAGAATATTTGAAATCGCCAAATCAAATCACTTCTCCTACTTCGAACAGAAAGAGGTGGTAAGACAGTATCGACCCTCTGACGCTTTGGTAGCTTTTGTCTGCCTGCATTTGGTAACTTCAGGACTCACTCAAGGATCCGCTTGAAGCGTGAAGTCTTTCACCCCCATTTTCGTGACACAAAACGCCAACAAAGAACGAAACATCCTCCCAATGACGCGCGCTGGCGAATGAAAACTAATAATTCCCACCCACCCGCAAAATATCTTCGCCGCCAAACAAAAAAGAAAAAAAAACAAGAAACCTTTCACTCGCATTTGTGCGACCCCAAAACACCGACAAAGACGGAACATCCTCCCAAGGACGCGCTCGGGCGATGGACAACCTACTATCGCGATAACGCGCAAAACATCTTTGCCCGCCAAAAAAAAAAAAGAAAAAAAACTTTGAGAGGAAATCTTTCTTGAAATCCCGACCGTCAACCCGACGACCTTGAAGATGCAAGTAGTCCGGGGCGCAATAACACATTGTGCAATTTCAAGAGTTAGTATTCGCGACACGCTCATAGATGGCACCAGCTGACAGCTCGATTTCTGGCATTTTGATGGGTCACAAACTTAGTTAAATTTTATCACAATGAGAATCTCTGGCAAGAAGATCTTGTAAGAGATATATTCAAAAAGTCTTGGTCTTCAATATTGTGGCGCCTGAATTTGTATTTAGGCCCTGGTTTATTTTTAAATGCTCCCGAAGAACGGAACGAAAAAAGCGCCTTTACAAGCAAGTTTAAGTTCCCGTAAAACAATTTTAACATTTAGATCGGGAAATGCAGCGCCACAACCCTACTCAGTTTTTTACTATCTTTCTAATAAGACCATTCCCAGTTCAATCCGTCCGGTGGTTGCTGAGAAAAAATATCAAAAAGTTGCCATTGGAATTGCATAGGGCTTGGGAACTGCGATATACTCTTAAGCCACTGTATTTGTCCGCGTTGCAGAAGCAGGCGCCATCTGCTCTGCACACACAGATGGCAACGTGTCTCAGAGGTCCAATCTTTGCGTCGTCTGCTTTGAAGAAGCTGAGGCAGGCTGCAGCTCTGCTTCATGCTGCAGACTGCTGTGTCTGGGTGTGCCAACGGCCGTGTGCCTTGCAGAAGCACCTGGCCGGCAGCTCGGTGCCCGTGCTGCTGGTGGCCTCCAAGAGCGACCGGCCAGCCGTGCGCCAGGACTACCCGATCCAGCCGGCCGAGTTCTGCCGGCGCCACGGGCTGCCCCCTCCGCAGAGGTTCACCTGCGCCGTCCCGCCTTCCAGGGACGTCTACGTCAAGCTGGCAACCATGGCTGCCTACCCGTGAGTGTACAGGTGGCACGAGCTGCCGCTCGTTAAATAGGGAGGAGCTGTTACATCCATCCACTTGGTGGGCAGTCATTGTGTGCACTGTATGGACTAGTTGGTGCAAGCTACAGTCACTGGATCCTGGGAAAGTAGTGCCTTGCAAAGAGATTGGCTGAACGGTATCTGTTGCCATGGCAATTGGTCCTTTCAAATCTTCAAAGCTTCAAAAGGGTCACTCTGAACCAGCTGCGCTAAGGTCACGATGGCGCATAATCGTATTGAAAGCGTCCCTCTCCATTGTAAGTTTCTATATGCGATTAATTACCAATCCGGCTTATCTCCACAAATCTGTTGTAACCATATTGTTCTTTATCCATCTTTCATGATGGAAAAATTTTTTTCAATGCCACCAAGTGCCGACTTCGCACGTGGCGGCGGTGTGAAGATGTGCGCTTGTTTTGCCGGAGTGTGGCTAATGTAATCGACCTCAGACCTAATAAAATCTCGGTGTACAAGAATTGCCTTTACGAAGCAACCTGTCAACAAAAATTTAGAGTGACTTACCAGAACTGGAGAGGCCAAGGAGAAACTGCTCATCCCATGGACCTAAATAGCGACCATACCGGGACCTTGGCACTACTTTCCTAGGGTTTATTGACTTTGGTGCAAGCTACCACTCGATACAAAGGGTGTAGCCATTGCCATCATCCAGCAGGCGCAAAGCTAGCAGTGGCGGAACACTGCTAGCTTTGCACCTGCTTCATGAGTGGTAACATTGGTGCGCCCCCGAGTTTCCCACCACCTTCAAGTCGTTCAAAAAATGCTTGATTTAGCGGTTTTCGATGGTGCTCAATAAGTTTCTAATTGGAACCATATGTCTATTTTCACTAATTAAAAAGTTAATTAACGAATTTTAATTAATTAGCTGACTTATTGCAAAGATTAGCCACCCACATAATGTCCCCCTGGCCGTATAACTTTCCTGCACAAACCGTATTAGTGCATCTTTTACGAATGTTTGAATTAAACTGTTTGAATTCAAATGGAACACCCGTGAAACCCATTTAGAACGAACCCGCATGCGAATTATTGTCGATATCGAACTCATTTAAATAAAAATGCATGTAAAATGTACACACAACACATTAGCAGCTTAAAACGCGCAAACAATTAGCCTGTCCCTCCCCCCCCCCCCAGAAAAAAAAGAAAAAAAAGTACGGAAACAAAAAATTAGAAACTGAAGCCGCAGACAAATTTGAGTGAAGAGAAGGGATTGAGAAGAGTGCAGAAAGCTAGCTGCACGCACGCACAGGCGGTTGCCCACGAAAAGAAGCGATTCAGAATCCCGTATGTATTATGTAATTTTTAAAGCAGAAGCATTAACAGTCTCATGGAGCAAGCCGCGCCAAACGGCACCTTAAATCCTTTCTCCAAGTGAACCAGCTCCCAGCTGTGAAACCACGCACAAAGCTAGCCAATTGCACCAAAATGCCCCGATCCCAAAGGAGCAGTGTTGGGTAAAGTACATCTAAAAGGTACTTCAAGTAAAGTACAAAGTAAATTAGATGTGATGTACTTCAAGTAAAGTAGTAAGTACACTGGGTGCAATGTACTTGAAGTAAAGTACTATGAATACAATGTACTTTCAAAGTACAAGTACATCTTAACTCACTCTTTCATGATGCCCTTTAATTCCCCATATACAGGGATTTTTAACTGGTATGCATTGCCCAGGGTTAATCAGGGCTGCATGACCTATTTTTAAAAACAGCAGCGAATATTTGATAAAGTGGCCACAGAGTTCTTATTTTCAGGAAGTGAGCCAAATTCCTGAAAATCACTGTATAGCGATTTTCTTGCACTGGATTGTTGCACCCAAGGGGGTTAAATGTACTAGGAGAGAGCATGACGTCAGCCGTGTAGCTTCCGCAAGCAATCCTCTCATAAAGAAATGTCCTATCCTTAATTTAAAAAAAAGTGTGAGTGTGCAAGCAAGCTGGTGATAATTAATCATAATGTGATACCTGAGATTGGGATGCGAAAAAACTAAGTAACTTTCAAGTCCAAGGAAAAGACAAAAGAGAATGTCTCAAAACATACTGACGTTCTCCCCTGTTGTCTTTTCTTCGACTCGAAGGTTTAATTTTTCTGCACCATAATCTCAGGTGCTATATTATGATCAATTTTGCTCGCATAATATTTGAGACCTCCTCGCTCGCACTGACTGACCGAGAAGTGGCGAGAGTTCAAAAAGCTATGGGAAAGCCGCCCCCAGAACAAACTGAGCGATGCGTCGTCTACTCACTGTTTCTGGTAAGGGTAGAATATCCCTCCTTCCAGTATTCCTTTGGAGTTAACTAAGCATTATTTCGGGATAGAAATTTAACAAAACCAAATTTAGGGAATGTACTTTGAAGTCGGGAATTGTACTTTCCTCGGAAAGTATCAGAAAAAAATACTTTAAGTAAAGTACAAGTACATACTCAGAGAATGTACTTCAAGTAAGGTACAAGTTTCCTAAACCTACTTGAAGTAGTACTTTAAGTACAATGTACTTCAAGTACTTCCCAACACTGCAAAGAAGCAGAGTAAAGCTGATTGATTTTTGGCTTCGGTCCCATTGGTTGGCACGCGTCGACAAGGCTCCCATTGGCCGTTGTGCGTCAGTTTCAGCGGCCGCTCACCCCATGGCACTGTGTATCCGGGAGCGCGCCATTAACACGAAAGGTCAGCACGCCCAGGAAAGCGTGCGCGCTGACCCGCGACGAAAAGTATGCAGCAGACGAAATAAGGGAGTGGATGAGCGGCTTTGCATGCTTTAGCATTCACAACTCATAAGAAGTGCTATTGTTGTTGGCTAAGATTGTCTTGTTTTGTTGTCTTGTATTTTATGCTATTGTGTAATTTACATGCCTTTTCGTGTGTTCATATTTTTGCTTCCCTGCTTGGGCCAGAGAACCGGCCTGCAGTATTGTGAAATAAATAAATAAATAAAATTAGACTGATGGCATGTGACACAAACGTTGCCACAATGCCATGTGAGGTCATGTGACATTGACATTATATGACATTACAGTGTCATGCGATGCCATGACCCCATATGACAGCGTGACATCACGCAACACTGTGACATCACGTAAAACTTTGATGTCATGGTGTCATGTGACATCATGACCTCATGTGACACCGTGACATCATGTTGCATTATGACATCATGACCACATGTGACACCACGACCTCATGTGACATTGATGCCATGTGACACTGAGACGTGTGGCACTGTTGTACTGCGTGACACCATGACGTCACAGTACTGGGCGGAATGCACAGGATCCGCTGCCATATCTCGCCAATAACGGCCATTGCCGTCAAAAATGAATTCAGTGGAATTGGGAGTCCCAGCATTGACATGTTTGCGTCCCCACCGCAGGAGCTTGCGTCGACTGCTCCACGTGCTGTTGGTGAGGCCCATGGCTCCGTGGCTCTCACGGTATACCAGGTGAGGGCTCACTCGTGTTTTCTGACAGTAGAAAACATAGTAACCTCTAACGAATTACCGTATTTACTCGAGTAATAGACCCATTATTTATGCGCAAGGCCCTCACGTCTACTTTTCCACAGGGCACACATACAGCATATCATCGCGTTGCGCATAAATAACGTACGAGTAACTAGGTCGAGAACTCAATTCTCCATAAAAACGCAATCTTCTCAGGTGGTATCCTTAGATGTAGACGTCATCTCTGTCTCGTAAATCGCTGGAATCATGCTGTCGATCGCGGTGATTGGCAATGCGCAGAAAAGCGGACCCTCAGGTTTTCTTCATAAACACTGCGACTATTATTCGAGTAAATACGGTACTCTGAGCACTGCCCTATCAGCTGTCGAATTTTATGTCTGACTTGCCGCACATGCAAATTTCAGAACCTGCGGTTCCTAACCTGAAACATCACCCACGCCACTCTTTGGGCAAAACATAAATTTCCTGAAAAAATGCCGTAAAGTTGCTCCCCTCTGTTAAGACCCCAAACTGCAAAGTTGAAGGACATCTGTAACAAAAAATGAAAGAGGTAACAGAAAGAGGTTTTGTTTCATAGGCAACCACAAGCCTGTCTGCACAACCTAGGTTATGCACAATGTGCAACACTGCTAGCGCGAACACGACACCGGCGCTTTCCTGCAATTCACTCTGACAAACTGTTGGTAAGGGCCAAACTGTAGCGCTTAAGTGACTGTTCTGAAAGTGTACTTTCACCACAGGAGTAGTTCTTGTGGCAGCCGTTCAGTTCTAACACAAAAATAGTCAAAACTGGGGAACGCTTGTTTGCGCTTGCAGTGTCGTGTTGTGTGGTTCCCATCTGCGTGCTGCTGCAGTTCTTCGATCCGATTGCTGTTCTCTTACCATTGATTTTGGTTCAGATAACGATGCTTTATTTGACAATTATAAAAATGACAGCGAATAAATAACAAATTTCTTGGGAGCCAGGACATTTTGACTTTTTCATGCTCATACTTGTTCTTGGTTCGAGCCGTGCGTTATTTGTGCCATACGTCCATACATCCCTCCATCACATACAAATTTCCACCTTTCTTCTTTTTTGTGCCCCGAGTCGTATCCATCGAGCACTGCGTCTTTTTTGTCTTTTAAATGTGCAGCCGGCTAGCGTCGGCCGAAGCCTCGGCTTGGCTCGGAGCCGGACTCGGAGCCGCAGCCGCCGCCTTGGCTGGGGTGCTGCTAGTGCGTCTGCTTCGAAACACTTCGCGAGACAGGTAAGCCTCGTTCAAAATCTAACTGATAATGGTCGTAATAATGCATTACTTGTTCAGGGTTGAAACGTGTGGCGTTAGTTGAATGTGTGTGTGTGTATAGGGAACTTCACAAGACCGGCAGAAATTTTCATTGCAGGAGTCACTCGTTTGTAAAGTGGAGTGGAAAGCGTTGAACATACGAAATAAATTGTCAGTCATTGCGTAGCGGTGCACCTGCGTGGCGTAGAGGCTGTTTCCACGCAATTTCATCGGTTTTGCTTAGATCTTGGCATTGGGGAGGGAAGTTGCAGCGTAATCAAAAACCTGCGTGTCATACTGCAGACCTTTAGGCTGGCAGAAGTGCTCGGATATACTCGGGTACTTTGTCCTCACCTCCGACCATGAATCATCTTGATTGGTCTTACGCCAAACCACTGAAAAACAGGCATGTCGCAATCTTGGATCCTGTTTTTAATAGGAAAATCTGCCACTTAACAATCTACCGTAAAATACTGGGGGAGTGCTCACCCCACTTTCACTGAAAACAGGGTTAATCTAGACATGGGCGCTTGTCCAGTGAAATGGGGCGCTTAACGTATAATTTGCAAAAGTTGCAAGTTTGGGAAATGTTAATAGTGGCGCCTGAACCAAGTGGGCGCTTCCGCAGTAGTTTACGGTAATCTTGGGTTGTTTAGAATGCTTAGAGAACGTAGACCGAGCTATGAGCATAAATAGACAATCTCCGAAACCACTTTAGGGCCCCTTTAAGGCTATTCAATTTCTCTAACGCTTTTTTAACGTGAAACATTCGTTGGCTAGTTGCTCCAGATTTCGTGAAGCCGCATTTCATGAAGCCGTGGGCTGTGATGTCACGTGACTTCAGTTTCCATGCTGGATTTCGTGGGGAAATGGACGTTACGTGACCTCAATGTCAATTCAGTTTCCCCGCTAAATTTAGTGGGGACAATTATGTCACTTGACTTCATGTTTTGCGACCTATACACAAATTCAGTTTCCTCGCTAAACTTAGCGGAAAAATTGATGTCATGTGGGGGAGGGAGTGGAAACACCTGAAGGCACAGCTCGAGAAGAAATGCCCGGAGGTTACTGGCACTAAACCAAGAACGTTTCTCGTAGCAACACAATCGCAAAGCAATTTGCGACATAATTTGTTTATTTTTTTCCACTTTTATGAGCAGTGGTTGTGGCAGATAAATTTACTAGTGTGGAAAATAGCTGAGTTTCCCGACCAGGAATCTCTAACACAATGTTGGTGCAGACAGGAGTGAACGTGTGTGTGCGCGGTTTGCAGGTAGCGGGAGGACCCAACCACTGCCAGTGCTGTCGTCTTCGCCAGTCCTGCCCTCCTTCTCGCCCTCCCTTGTAACGCGAGGCCAAGTCTGAAGGGTCCCGGCCAGACCCCCCCCCCCCCCTATTCCCCGAGCACCGGCACAACGACCGTTCCGGGGATGTGCTGCTGTCACATAAAGTCGAGTTTCTAGCGTTTTTTAACTAGCGCATTCAACCGTCTCTTTATTCGACACGACGACTGCCGCAATCGCCGCAGATCGATTCGGTGCCGGAGCTTCAAGCCTCGCATAGTCGTCATGCGGTGGCACGGGCGTCGGTCTGTCATGAGAATGGATTCGATGGTACTTGGCTTTGTGCCGAAACGAGGTTGTTCGCACTAACGGGTGTCCTGGCATTGTATGCCCACTCCAAAAGACGAGAAGGCATCAACGAAGTAAGCGAGATGTCTCCGACGTTTCACCTCGACGTCTTCTACAGTCCACACTAGGGTGAGACGGAGTTAGCTTGCCTGTATTCCATTCAGCATGCCAATGGTAGTAGTTCTAAGGGTACTCTAATGCTCTTTAAAGGCTGGTCTGCATTAGCGTTTGGGTGTGACCGGACCCGCTTATGGCCGCTTACGGCTACGAAACAACACTGGCGCCATTCATCGGGTAACCCTGCAACACTTCCAATCTGCATCCGTTTCCTAATTTTTTACGCATTATTCTTTCGCCGTGGGTTTGAAATACTTTCGACAATGTTACGAGTAGGATTCTGTGTTGTCTGAGGCTATTTCTCGTGGAATTTGGAGCGGGATTTTCCGAGTTCATTTTTCGCTGAAAATTCTGGGTCTGCCAGAGTTTATTCTGGGCAGATTTCAGATTCTCTCCAATTCAGGATTTAATTTTACTGTTCACCCAATTTTTCAAGATTTAAAAACTAAATACATAAACAAAGACTAGACACAGACATATGCTAAATTTGTAAGAATTCTGTGGCGAATGATAATACTGCAGCTGCATTCGACGTTGGTGCCCATTGCCATTGGAAATACTATTCCACGACAAATATCACGAAAAAGTGTTGCCTCAGTGAAAGTTGATACTTTGAAATAACTAATTTCCTGGAAGTTGTTGCTGGAAAGCATGAAAGCTTGAGCTGCCTTCCCGCTCCATTTATATCTAAGGGTTCGTAGCTTTCGCTGTTATAAAAACACTACCTTTCTTCCTCTAAGTGAAAATAGTATGGTTCAAACTGAAAACTTAAACGATGGCTTTGGCAGTGACCCAGTGGTACCATGACCGGTTGTCCTGGACAAACTTTGACGTGCTAAAAGATAAACCCTATTTTGTCAGTGTCCAAGATTTCAAAAGGAAACTGAAGTGATCACTCTTCAGGACCACTGACCCTGTGCTCTTTAAAATAAATTTGTAAAACACCGTCTTTTTTTTGTTTTTATTTTGCCATTGTGATCTTGAAATTTGAGGTTTCTCGGATAAATCCGAATTGACTGAAATTTTACTGGCGAGCGTTGTTCGGATCTATTCAGGTTCATCCATAAACACGAAACCTTAGTTATAAGTAGGGTTCTGTTTTTCTGGATAAATCCGATAAAATCTGAGAAACACTTGCCACTAAAACTTCCTTAAATTTGGAATTTATAAAAAAAACTCAGAATTTCGAGGTCACGATGGGCAAAAGAAACAAAAAAGCCAGTTTTCTCCAAACAAATTTGGTCAGAGCACGGGTTCATCAGGAGAAGCCTCCCCAGATTCCTTCAAAATCTCGTAGTATTGACCAAAGAAGGTTCACCGTTTATCCCGTCTGTGTTCATTCACGACAACGGGGCATTGTAATTCTGGGCAACGATACAAATCACTGTTTTTGTTTCCAGATTGATCTTCTTAGAGGAAGATAGGGTTCCGATTTGATAACCGTGAAACCTATGAACTCTTAGATTTTGTAGGAGAGGGATCTTTCCACTCCACCCCGCGCAGCCGCAGAGAAAAGCGATAGAATGAGATGAAAAAAAAAAAAAGATTTCCAACGACTAGGTTGAGGAGTTCAGTGATTTTAATGTCTTTTTTTTTCAAGTTTTGTTGTAGGACAGTTATATTACTAATGGCAAGGGCATCAATGTCCTGTGGTACATGTGCGTTGTAAATCTATAGGGCAGGGTTATACCTGTCGGTTAATGTAGATTATTTTCAGCCTCGAAAATTTGGAAACGTAGCAAAAATAAGCTTCCTTCTTCGGAGAACTGGGAATCTAACAAATATGAGCTCCGATAGACTCCGAATAATTTCGGCAAAAAATTAACTCTGAAAATGGCCCTTAGAATTTCACGAGAAATAAACTCCGAAAACACGGAATCCTAGTTATAAGTTACCATAATAACGACAGTTCAACTCGGATATTTCATACTTTTAGATAATTCAAATAAATTTTGAAAAATTTTGGTTGTCCCGCTATGTTTTTAATGTATTTATAAGCCGCTTATTGTGAATGGCGTTTTCGTGTAATTCATTCTTTTTGTTCCCGTGGTCCCGTTGAGCGTGCTTCTTCCTAGCACTTGTGCACTGCGGAGAAGCAGCACCCACGAAGCTCGGTTTTGTGAGTGTTGCTTCTCCGCTGTGCACCGGCGCTCGGTAACAAGCACGCTCAACTGGGCTAATAGTCCACAATAGACAACTTGTTTGCTGAATGCACAAACTCAACTTTTTTTTTAGGTGTCATGTGCCGTCTTAACAGTTCACGATAGACAACATTTCTGAGGGATGAATAAACTTATACATTTCACCAATGTTTCATAAGTGGCATACCTGCTCATGGTTAGTAGTAGGACTGTGTAGAAGAAATTATGAAATATCTGCTTCGTATGTGTAGCCATCCATATAACGAGTCGAAATTTTACCTCTCATCGTGTTTAGATGAATTTCCTATAATTTAAACAAAATTTGTGACTTCCTGGAGTTTGAATTAGAGTACTGTAGGTTTGTGCTTACTGTGAAACTTTGAACGATTTAAAATAATACCTTTAGCAATGAAAAAAAAAAGTTTGTTGCATTATGGCATGGCACGACAAGAAAAGAAAAATCGAAATGTTTTACTGAGGCCCATTTTGCCAGATAGAAGACTACGGATCTCAGCCGTTCGTCTTTTGGAATTGCCTGTAGGATTTCTCTCATGCTTGTACGTCTTTTGGCTTGTCTCAGGGGTCTGCGGTTGCAAATGTTTCCTCCTTTTCTTTTTCTGAAGCGTTTACAGTCCCGTACGAGACGATGTACATCGTTAATTCTGGATTTTGTCTAATTTCTCTCGCGTCTCCCATTTCTCGACGGAGGTGCGGGTTTATGACACTGCCAGTCCTTGCCCTTCTCGCGAGAACTATCTGATGCCTCCAGAGTCCAGGGGGAACCGCGCGTCGTTCATCGAGATGTCTGTTTCCTAGTTGCTTGTTTAGTTGCCTCTTGGCCTTCTTAATGATGGCTACTGGGTTGTATTTATTAGAATTGCCGACCGATGTTTCGGACTCTGAGGGGACCCCGAAATTGTCCGAATAATCATGCAATCCAAAAAATTTATTTCAGCCAAAATATGAAATTTCTGCGTATATATTGTTCACTTTTCACTTTGATCACGGTGCTGCATTTTGTCGGCGCCTTCGTTGGCACAAACAGCGAAGTTGAAGTTGGCACTATTTGGAGACAACGTTTAGTCCACCAAGCTCGCTTCAACACTAAGCCTATTGGCAAAAAACCTTCGTGCTCAAAGACCACAAGAACGGCAGACGGCCGCTCTTCTCGCGGTCGCACTCGAAAAACGCGGACCACGAGAGGAACTGGAAGAATGGGCAGATGGCGGCCACATTGGCTATAGAGGAACCGGAAAACCCGACTATACCCTCATGCAACCAAGTTTGGTGTGACACGTTGCGCCATCTAGCTCAAAATATTTGCAACACTGGGAAGGCCCTTTCGCCAGCCTGCTAGCTCGTGGGGCTCTTCACGCATTGATTTGAAGGTGTTGATTCGTGCGTTTTTGGTCTTTTATTCATAAACATTGCTATCGGATGTCGCAGAAGAACAAACACTGAAGCTGTAGGCACTGTTGCGTACCGGACTGTCACCACCCCGGAAGCTTAGCAGGCGTGAAGCTCCGCAGGGTTCCGACGAGGCCGTGGAAAGCACAATGCCGTCGGAGATTAATAAATGCCGTAAAATGTGTAAAATAAGCATTCTGTTCACATTGCCCGAGTTGTGCGCTATTTGGCTCAATATTTGGAATTAATGCGCTCGAAGCCCGGCATTGTCTTTGGATTCGATGCGATGACTCTAGAATCAGATCAGTCCTTTGACACTCTCACTGCTCTCTGCTCCGCGGACACATGTCGACTGAACAACGTTTTGTAGGCGTTTGAGCGTATAGTTACCGAAAAAAAAGTGAGCGTTTTTTCCGCTTCGCCGATTGTAGAACGGACCGTTGTTTGCACCTTTAGCATGATCGCGTAGCTCCCCAAGACTTTCTCTATGTCGACCCGTGTCTATGCGGTTCTAACTTCGTCCCCACTGCGAGAAAACAGTCTACTCGAGAAACAATTAAAAAAACAAAATGTACTCACCCCACGAGAAAAGGTTATCCATGCTGCGTTTTTTTCTGTTTTATGTAAAAGTGAGCAGCATATTCAATCAATGAGAACGAGCATCAGCTTGCGACGAGTAACTGCGTACGGCTTCGTCCTAACTACTGCCAGAATGCACGAAAAACATTTCTTCGACACCATAATCATCTTCAACGTGGTGACGAGGGGACTGTAAACAAGCTGATCGCAGCGTCAGCTATTCATGCGGGAAGACTTCACTTGGAAAAAAAGGGTGGGTAAGGGTGAGAGGGAAGGGGGCACTTTTAGTTCCGCTTTTGTAGAGGAGGGAGACTCGACGAAGTCTTCGCTTTTGCAGTAGTGGAACAGCTGCGCCAAACTGCACCAGAACGAAAACCCTGCT
Source organism: Ixodes persulcatus (assembly GCA_013358835.2). Taxonomy (NCBI): domain Eukaryota; kingdom Metazoa; phylum Arthropoda; class Arachnida; order Ixodida; family Ixodidae; genus Ixodes; species Ixodes persulcatus. The sequence continues at coordinate 54,709 of JABSTQ010000398.1, forward strand.
ACGTGCTGCTCCAAAGGTTGTATTTGTGCACAATATGCGCCATGTCTGCGCCAAAAGGGAGCTGTTCTCAAAAAGGGAACTGAAAGTGTGTGGCACGTGGCATATGTTCTTGGCGATGCCACTGAAAATCAAGAAAGTACACTTGCTGTTTTTTCAGATGCCTCAATACTAATTGCGAAGAGTAGGGCTGCGCAAATATTCGAATTATCAAATACTAGTTTGAAATTATACACTATTTGATATTCACTTCAAAGTTAACTGCAGTATTCATACTTTCCGAAGTGTTAATCGCGGCAGGTTAGCCCCCTTGAGTGCGCCTCTCCTCAAGTATAGGTGCACTGCGGATCGCAGGTACCTGCGGAGCTGACACCGCGATCTAGCTTCGCCAGCAGCGCAGCTGCGCACTTATTTTCTGTTTCATACTTAGCGTGCAACGCTGTCAAAGCTACTGGCGCGAGCGCGTGGCATCATCTATGCTTTTGCTCGCACGAGAACGCGTGCAAACGATCAACAAGATCAAGCCCCACGCTCGCGCCAGTAGCTTTAACAGCGTTGCACGGTAAGTATGAAACGGAGTATAGGAGAAAAAAACACCTTCAAAGTGGTGGTATAACAAATGCGCGCGCCTAATGTAATAAAAAAAAACCTGCAATTGTTGATATTTATATTGCAGTAAAATCTTCAAAATTTAACTGACTTTTATGCAAGGGTGTGTGTTAGTGAGCGATGTTTCAACAACCCGTGTTCATTACTTGTGCTTGTTTCGTTTTAATTAAGAATTGAAGAAAATATTTTCATATAGGATGAAGATTCAGAAATCCCCTCAATTAGGTATGGTGGGGCTCCTTTGTAGCTTTAATTGTATGTCAAATCTGTCATTTACTTGCCATCATAATGTAGCATTGGACTGTCTGAGGCCAAAGTCTATAAATATAGCTAGATCAAATTTAACAGCAGCTGCAAGTTCAGCTGAATTTTTGTTTAAGCATGGTGTAGCAGTAGTGAAAGGCATGAAGAAAGGTGGAGCAACTATTCAATATTTGATTAAAAAAAATATTAGGCCGAAACCACTATTCACTTCGAATTTGCTTCGAACCCAACGAAGAAAGGGTAAAACCACAGGCGAGCTGGTGAAGAACTTCCATCGTAAACCGGAGACACGGCAAAATAAAAAACGGACAAAACAACAACAAGTCTCAATAAACTTATTGTTTTGTCAGTTTTTTTTATTTTGCCGTGTCTCCGGTTTACGATGGAACCCAACATCCATTATTTGCACATGCCTTAGAAGAGTTACCGGCTTTTATGCGAACGGTGCTCACATCGATCGCATGAATAGGTAGTGCTACTCGTGATCAGTTAGAGTAGCTGTGTGCTCCGCTTAGCTGCTCTGTGAACAGTAGCAGGTAAAATGCGAGCAAGGGCACTGTGAGACACATCCAGCACAAAAGTGTCCGCTTGATGTCGAACTCGCGACAATTACCTCACCGTGATACAAACCCTACAAAGTAGCCAAAAATATATTTTTACGTCAAACACAAACCAAAGACGCCATCGGTACTCCTAATAGGTTAATTTAGACATCTGGAAAATTACCAGCGTATGATTGTTCAACAAATAAATAAATATCTGTAGTGGCCAGGTTCCTCCCCTGTAGGTATACCTTAAATAGTCTCCCAACACTCCACCAACTGAAGTTTTTTCCACAGAATAAATTATTGTATAAAATGTTTTGATATGAAAGCTCAAAATACTACAAAAGTGGGAATCTCTACTCCAAAACCAGTTGTTCCCTGCTTCAAGAGCTGCTCCAAATCGCCATTTGTTAGTTCCACCCCTGCTTTTGTTATCTTAAAGTGCGCACAATGTAAAAAAAAAAAAACGAAAAAAAACTGCTTTTGTCTACTTGCTTTTACTTATATTTGGCCGTAATATTAGGACGTTTGATTTTGTTATGCTAGCTCCTGTTTTGGGTTGTCTTTACCTAGGAAGGCACCTACTAAAACTCCTTAAAGGGAAACTTCAACCAAATTTGAAATGTACCCATTGTTCTCAGAAATAGGCCGAGTATGATCCACAATATCTGTAAATGACAATCGCACGTTAGTATTTTGAGCCTGATGGCTGCATTTTTCCCCTCTGGCAAGCGCTCGGAGAAGGCCCAGCTTAGAGCACGTGACATCCGGTGCAATTGTGACGTAATTTGTCTCTGGATAAGCAAAGCTGCAGCGAGGCTGACGTCGTCAAGGTGCCCTAGCCATTCCAGCCACCGAAGCGGTCGAAACACGTCGGCGATCGGGCCACCGCAACAAACCGCAAAGCTACTTTTGTGTGAATTTTGAGTGACGGGTTAATCTTCTATAATCTTGTGGAGGGAGAGTAAGACGTCTGGGACACACAAAAAAGTCCCGTTGAGTGGGGAGTTCCTCCCTTCCCTCTTCTGTTTTGCTGGCTGTAGAGCTGTCGGGATGGCGTCGGGTTCAAAGCATGTATAGTTCTATACTCCGTTTCACCTTATGAGAAGGCTAGAAGCGCGAGCTCGTAGCATTTGTAGCTGCCCTTGATGCGCGAGAGCTTGTGCCGACGAGATGTGCCCCGAGCAAGGAGCTCGTGCTTGTAGCCTTTCCTGCGGTACATCATAAGGTGAAACAGAGTATAGGTGAGAGAGTTATCTTCACTACCTGTCAAAGTTCTTAGACGGGCGTTACAAACGCGCTTTTTGGGCGTGTGAAGCAGACAAGGACGTTGCTTGAACCGTATGTTGTGCGATTGTTTTGCACCTAGATCCCTTATCCTTGCTATGCTATGTGCTTGAAGATTGATTGGCCAGTACCACGAACCATGGTTTTGAAGTAGCGGTCCCATGTCCGTCACCATATTGAGAGTGCCGTGAATTTTATTTAATTATTTATCAATACTGCCAGCCCATTGGGGCCAAAGCAGGAGTGAATGATACAAGTACAATTTACGTTATTCACTGAAAGAATACAACTTGTGTACACATCCTCCTTTTACACAATATAATGGTATGCATCTACCTCCTGTGATCTGCGCTACAATTTATTTTTCTATCAACATATGTGCAGCTTTGAAGCCACAAAAATAGGTTTCATATTCTTTTCTATTTTTTAGTGCTTAGATGATCCATGACTTTGAATATATTTGGTAAATACAGGACACTTTTAAGAAGACACATTGAAAAAGACGACAACGAAGATCTGCAGAAAAACGCGTGACAGTGGGAGCGGTGCTGTCTTCGCATAAGCAATCCCGTCAACCGCATTGCATTCCGAGGCATCACCTTCACGTGCTCTGGCGGCGAGAAGAGGCAGGTGGGGAAGGGAGGCGTCGCCAAATAAAGCACTCCACCAGGAGCAGTTTCTGGCGCGGCCGTCGTTCTGTCCGATGCGAATGAGGAAAGCGGCTTGTATTCTCTTAGTAAAGCATTTGTCTTTGGTATGCATGAGTTTGATCGGCACGTGACTGTAGAAAGATAGTGAGCGCGCCTGGAACCGGCAAATTCTCAACCGGTGGTTTTCAGGCGGAAAGAATAGGAATTTCGAGCCGCAAATTGTGTTCTGGGTACTTAGGCTCTCGTAGGTCATGTTCAAATAAAAACCTTGACGAGGATAAATACCCTTGGTGACCCTTTAAGCTACAAGAAAATGAACAAGGAACACTGCAACTTGTACGACGACATCCAATCTATGCATTTTGGTGAAGAGAGCCAGGAGTCACAACTACAGCACCCAGGAACAAGTGCCTGGTGCAACAAAATATTTCGGTCACGTAAGTGCTAGATAGGGATGGTCTGTAACAAGCGACTGCCGTTTAACAATATGCAATTATGAAGATGCCCGTGCTGATGACTATCAGCTCAATAAAATCGGTTCGAAGTTCCTCTAGTTTCCCACGTCTCTTTTTCATAGCATTTGAGAAGGCAGCCGTGATGCCTTCACATACATTAAACAGCACAAAAGACATGTCATCTCCTATGTAAACCTGCTGGAGAGCAGGAATTGGGCTATGGTCAGAACCAACATCAGAAGCCACCACTTTGACTTATGTGCCGCGATACGGACTTCCACTTGGTAGTCAATTTCTTGGCGACAAAACTGCTACAGTGGGATCCCTGCATTGTGCAGGATAGCAAGGTGGGAACTCTCTAAAGAACTCCTCTACCTGTGGCACATTTGCTTCAGCTAAGACATGCAATGGAAGAAAAAAAAGACAACACTGCGGGAGCTTGACTGTCAATCTTTATTCCTGAGCAAGAGTGAAACGGAAGTTTGATTACATATTTATCCGCAGATTTCATTCGAGACAAACAACATAAAAGTAAAAAGAAAAAATTGGCGCGATAAAGATATGCTTGAAAATTAATTACACAATGCAAAAATATTCACATTGAGCAACAATTCAAAGGATACTGTAAACAAAGCAAATTCATGGCCGAGCTAGTAGTCATTGAGACTTAAACAGGGGGCACATGAGCGATGAAAACGGGCGCCACACCAGCAGTGTCATGGCAACCGGTGCTGGCGTCCCTACGTCACTTCCGCACAACGCAGCGGCCACGCTCGGATCTGGCCGATACAAACAAAGCGGTGCGCCTGCGACACGCTTAGCGGCGCCCAGTTTTATTGCTCATGTGTTCCATGCTTTAGCTTCACCAACTCTTCTCATTCTTATAAAAAAAATGTAAGAATGTTAGCCATGAGAGAAGCACAAAAACAAACTATTCTGTGTTACACAAAAAAAGCAAAAAAAAACATTTCTTTTAAACAATGACACCTACGGTATGAAAATTTTGATGCAGACAGCCAGGCAACACGGAAACAACTGCCAGGAAAATGGACACGGAGCAAGAAAATATTGGGAACACACAACACAAAGGAAAGTGATATCTGAAAGCAGGTGCCATAAAAATACATGACTGAAGATGCCAGAGCAAAGAGGGAAGGCAAAAACACTCAGTGTGAGCGTGTTAGCCCCAAATTTTCAACAACTTTCGTCAATGCAGTTCCGAAGGGGCATTCAAAATGGATACAGTGCCAATTTACAGCAAAACCTGCTGGGCAGTGCAGGGAATTTAACTAGCGACATCCCAACCTGTAGCAGGAAGTGTTGCGGTGGCAGACTTGGCAATTAGTTCCCCACCCGAGGTAAGTGCTAAAATGAGGTCCTAGCACTGTACAGGATGTCAAAATAAAAATCTTGGGAAAAGTTACTTCACACTACCTAATTGAAACACTTGCGTTTGACCACAACCGACTGAGACAAGACCGGTTTTCAATCCTCTTGTGACTGCTTACGACCGGCTGCACAGCAGTGAAGAAAGTTGTAAACCGTCACAAGAGGCTTGAAGGAAATGTGCAACGATTTTAACGTTGAAAGAATTGGCATCTTCTACTTTTGACATTGCTCATCTTGTCAGAAAGGACAGAAAACACACCTCCTTCCTTCGAAATGTTGCGATTCCGCCGCGTGATTGTGAGGCAAAAATTGGAATATTCCCCGACCTGCAGCAGCGAGCGGCGGCCATGAGAAACACGCGGCGTGACATCAATGGGGGGGGGGGGGAGGGGGGGGGGGTCTTGTAGAAAGATAGCAAGTTGTGCAAATACCTGCTCAATAAAAGGTAACTTTTCTATAAATCTTGTTCCAACATGAATATAAACGCGTAAAAAACCTGATATCATCGACAAAATATTTATTATACGGAGGTTTAGTGGAACCATCTATCCTAGGTCCACAAAACCGTCAACTCTATCTGCTACCGCAAACAGAAGCCAGAGGGGGAGGGAGACAGAGCCGCACGGGTATGGCCGGGCCCAGATGAGACTTTCCCCCTTTCACCATATTGTTTGCACTGCGCCCGCCAGCTTGTGGTCACGCGGTCGCGAGCGGATGAGTTCTCGCTGCTCACTGATGGCTCTAGAGAGAGGGCTTCACCGGAACCCCGCACAAACCCCATTGACGTCACAGCACACGTGACTCGGAAGATGATGAAGGAGTTGAGAGGTGCCGAAAACCTGAATCTTCGTCCATTTTTAAAGTAAAAACTAGAAGATGCCGGCAAAAGCGGTTTTTTGTTCTTTACTTCAGAGAGGTCGAGACACCCACTCCCAAAATATTTAAGCAAAGCACTGAAACTGTTGCACAGCTCCTTTAAGAACACGTTTTTCCAGTCGTAAGCAGTCACAACTTACAAGCGTGCGGACCAGCCGTTACTTCAGTATCATAATCCGCAGCTGCTGAAAGAAAACACTGTAAAAGGTGAAACTGCCAACCTTTCTTTTTTTTAATACACAAGATTGAATTCTGGTCACACAATAACTTTTGGCACGATTATATCTTCCACATAGATAAGAGTAGTATCAAAAGAAAACAATAAAGACATTTTTCTAGCCTCAATAAGCATACCTTGAGCAAGTTCAACGGAGTTTGAAACAAGAGTTAGAGCATGACCCAATGTACATTGAGGATCAGAACACAGGGTAGCTGCTTTGAAATGCATTAAACAGTGTCTCCTAATCATTGACCCAGCCTCTAGATCACAAATGGAGAATCATTTCCTATGCCCCAGTACATTTGTGTGACGACAAATGATGGCCTTCGGACAACAGGAGCGAGGCGAGAGCAATGACAAATAGTCTCGCTGTATGGCCAACAAAGCTGGAATTATGATCTAAGCTTCTCAGATATTGGTGGCATTTGAAAGGCCTACCCGCTGCAGGCTTTATGCAAATGCCCTTAGGGTTTGTTAACCTCATGCGTTAGCATGTGCCCGATGAAGCAAGATCGTTTTAGAAAATGGCCTGGAACGCTGCTGGAATTTGTGAGGTTTATTACGCATAAGCTCTTCAGTGCAGTGAGCTTCACTATTAATCTGAGCAAAAGTAATTGGGACCTATCTTGCACTCAGGTATATGCATACTTCGATTGAAAAGGCATAAAGTTTTGTACGAGCTACTAAATGATTACACAAGGTGCAGGCTCAACTTACGGGTCAACCGCAAGGCATTCTGCACGTGTGCATTTGGTTCTGGCGGATGAACTCCCATACTGAGCAAAGCTTTTGGGGCATTGTTTGCCCTTGTAAGGTTTTCAAGGGGGAATGAGGGCCTTTAACTTTTTTATTTTTCTTTTATCGAGCTGAAATTTTGTATACTGATGTATTTCTCAGTGATGACTTCAAATGTGCAATTAGTTTTCAGACAGCTTTACTAGATCCTGAGTTATCAATAAATATTAAATTTTTATTAGGTCCTCTTTACGGGTCGTTAGCGACTAATTAAGACAAACTAAATAAATAAAATTATTGTATGACATATAAAGCAACAAAAATAGCATCACTGCACAAAGCATGTCTTGGTCAAAACAATTCTATAAAAATTTCTGACATATTCTGAAGTATTTTATGCTAACTACCCACGAGGGCAAAATTAAAATTACAAATTTATTGATAACTCAGGATCTAGTAAAGCTATCTTTAAGACTAATTGCATAATTGAAATCACCACTAAGAAATTTATTAATTTACAGTATACTAGATTTCAACATGATAAATGAAAAATAAAAAAAAAGTTGACTGAATGTATTTACTCGTTTCCTTTTGAACACTGTTTTCGATAATGGCGGATCAGACTGTAATTATGAGAAAAGGCTTGGGGGCACAGCTTTCACTTAAATGGCTTTTCACCTGTGTGCGTTCAATTATGGCTTTGCAGAGAGGAATTATCAGCAAAGGCTCGAGGGCACTGTTGGCACTTAAATGGCTTTTCACCAGTGTGTAAATGATTATGGCTTTGTAGGTGGGACTTTCTAGTGAAAGCTTGGGGACACTGCTTGCACTTAAACGGTCTTTCACCAGAGTGTGTTAGATTATGATGTCTCAGAGTGGAATCACGAGCAAAGGCTTGTGGGCACTGCTTGCACTTAAATGGCTTTTCACCTGTGTGTGTTCGAGTGTGGTAGTTCAGACTGGTACTCGAAGCAAAGGCTTTAAGGCACTGCTTGCAGTTGAACGGCTTTTCACCAGTGTGCGTTCGATTATGACTTCTCAGAGCCGAATCATCAGCAAAGGCTTGGGGGCACTCCTTGCACTTAAATGGTTTTTCACCAGTGTGTCTTCGATTATGGGTTTGCAGATGACAATTTTGAGAAAAAGCTTGGGCGCAATGCTTGCACTTAAATGGCTTTTCACCAGTGTGTGTTCGATTATGGGTTCGCAGATGGGAATTTAGAGCAAAGGCTTTGGGGCATTGCGTGCACTTAAAAGGCTTTTCCCCAGTGTGCAGATGATTATGGTAGGTCAGAAGGGACTTACAAGCAAACTGTCCGTGGCAAAGCTTGCACTTAAATGGCTTTTCACCTGTGTGTGTTCAATTGTGGTAGATCAGATTTTTATTCTGAGCAAAGGCTTTGGGGCATTGCATGCACTTAAATCGCTTTTCACCAGTGTGTGTTTGATCATGACAGGTCAAAAGGGAATCATAAGCAAACTCTCGGGGGCAAAGCTTGCACTTAAATGGTTTTTCACTCTTGTGCTTTTGAGTTTTTCCAAGCACTTGAGACTTAGAGCCAGAAATGGGAAGATGCTGGCACTTGGATTGTTCATCACCATGGGCAGCCAGGTGGCTCACAATTCCACGCTGATCTCTGGTGACATAGGTGCAGGAACAGCATCCGAACCAGATGTCCTCGGTGACTTTCAGTGGGCAGCTGGTCTCCCCCAACAATGTGGCTCCATCACCTAGAATAAAACACCACATGTATTGACCCACAAAAGCTCAAACAAAATAGTCACTTAATTTGGCAAATGAGTAGTCATTAATGCCGTTCTGCCACAGCTGTACAGTTTAATATTTCGCTGTGCTTTGGAATTCGGTTCACGGAAGCACTCAAATGCGACTTGTACCATTAAAGGGCCACTGAAAAGAAAAAAAGATTTTTTAAACAGTCTGGTTGGGACATGTTGTCAAGAAATGAATTTTACGCAACAAAATTTTTAAAACAATATTGATGGCGCGAGATCTTTTTTTTAAATTCTGCGCGCAAAGTTTATGACGTCACAGAATGGTCATACACTCTTTCCACCTCAACGAGATAGTCATACTCACTCTCCGCCTTAATGTGATGGCCGAGCCGATCCACCTCTTCTTCGAGCGCACGAAATGCCGAGAAAACAAGTGGAAAGGAGGTGACTACCGAATAAATCGCGTCAACTTCGCTCTAAACCCATCAATATTGCTCTAAATTTTTTTTCCCATAAAATTTATTTTTGATGCACATGTTCCAACCAGACTGTTTAATTCAAAAAAATTTTCTTTTCAGTGTTCCATTAGGAAATCTTGAAAAGTGAAAACCCAGAAAAAAATGTTTACCCTTTTTATTTCTAAATCACACTTTACACATCTCGCTTTGGAAAGCATTCCTGTCTTGTCAGAATTTTCTCTTTTTTGTCACAAGAAAATCCTAGTCTTGAAAAGAGAAAATCTGGATGCATATACGTCTTGGGGGCTGGATACCTCAATATTCAGAATGCAACAAAAACAATATTTTTGGAGATTCTTAAATATGATGTTTTTTTAATTTACCAATGACTTTGATTATGGCAGGTCTGACTGGAAGTCTTCTTTGAAGTTATCATTAAAAGAATTTCAATGCGCGATGCAGTCATGTCTCGCTAATATGGACGCAACGC